>VXBB01012047.1:506785-526525 GCA_013399915.1 Illadopsis cleaveri
TTTGTAATGCATATAATTTCTTTTCTCCTGAATGGTTGCTATTCAAAACATATGTTATTGTGGTTCTGGAGAGAGTTTATATAATTGCTATTTTGGTAATCTCTTTATACGACTTGGTTAGGAATTCACAACTGTTGTGCACTTGCAAAAAATCCCTAGTTGCTCTACTGTCTTCTTTTTTTCCCCCTAAACACTAGATTTAGAAGTGCCGCTTCTGTGTGCCCTAGCCTTCCCAAAATAGAGGCCTCCTCCAGGAGAAATTCTCATGCCTGGGGAACTTGCAGTTTACAGATTGCAAATCTCGCCTATGGTCCAGGAGAGGGGGGAGACAAAGAAAGTTTTTTGAGTTGAAAATGTATAAAAATAGAGAGAAGCTAAAGAGGGAAGACAGAACTACGCTGAATACTATGGTGAGGTCCTGAAAACTCCCTGCTAAATGAAGCAATTCTCAAAACATTTATGGTTGATTTTAGGAACCAAGAATTTGTCAAGTGTTATGAAGCAGCAAGCAGCCAGCATTAGACAGAAAATACCCTTAGACAAAACTACTGATGCCAGCCAAAAATCTGTGCAGAAGTTATTCCTAACTTTTTTTTTTCCTAGTGATATTTATGTAGACTTGCAAGTTTCTTCTTATACATTGGAGGAAATGAAGCTTTTGAATTTGTACCCAGAATGCTCTTTTGCTGAAGTATGTAAATGTTTTTCCAATTTGCAACTATACCAAAATCATTTGAGAAAATCTCTGTGCCATTGGCAATGCTACTGGGTGAAAGGCTTTATGTACCTTGTGGAGATACTTTACCTATGCAGGACCTTTTCCAGAATGAGTCATGGTCTGCAATTTGATCCCTGGGAAATAGCATCTACTGAGAGTTTTGTAGGCTGAACTACACATGTACCTGTTTGGTCATTTATTGAACATTATAGGGGCTGCTTCAGCTTGTTTAATAGAAGGTTTTGGTGCTGAAGCTTGCAGACAAAGAAAAAACACCTTATGAAAAAGCCCTCCTGTGGCACACATTTAACCTGGATTTTAATGTTCTGCTGCCGACTTCGAGCAGTGCCAGTGAAGGAAAGAAAATGTAAGAGATGCAAGGTTTACATTTCTGTGGAATGAACAATTTCAGTTCCCATCTTCTAATCATATCAAAATGTTGCTTGTCAGTAAAGGTATGTCACTTTGGAAAAATCCCATCCTTTTGCTGCCATTTTGCCTCTTACTGCTTTTGCATTGAAAAACACAGGTTTGTAATGCATTAAAAAAAAAAACCCTGAAGTGATTAATTTGGAAGAGATCCAAACAGTACATTTTTCTTCATTCATGGAAATTTTGTCTTCATTTTTCTCTGAAACGAAATTTTGGCAAGACCCCATGTAAGTTTTCAATGCATCTTAAGACATTTTTGAATTTTCCTTTGAAAAATTATTCCCTCAAAAGTATTTCCAGCCAGTTGTAGTGGCAATGATCTTCATTTTTTTTGAGTGCTTGGTCTCCATGTTCATGTCCAGGAAAATAGGTACACTTCAAAAAAAACCATTTGTTTTTGTACTAATAATATTCAAATAAGAGTTGCATACATTGCCCTAATATATTAAGGGGGGTGCACAGAATTTGCTGTGGTAATGATGTAGTAATATATGTGTATTATTTCTATTGTTCAGCTGAAAAAAACAGACTAAAATTCTCATATGTCTCTCCTAAGAGCCCACTTCAGGGTGTGACGGCCTTGTTCCACATTCTTGTGTTGTGTTCTCTATGTCTGTGTTTCCATGATAGAAAATAACTCTGCTTGTCACTGATAACAGCAGCATGGAATTATGGGCAAGGTGGAGAAAAGTAGTTTTGAATCTTGGTGTGATCTTGGGTGACACGCTAGACCTAGGGTAGATGCAATGTATGTCATTAAGGTGATTTAATATCCCAGTTTAAAAAATATAAAAAATATAATTTGTGGACTGTATGTTAGACTTACCCAAATTGGAGAGACACAAGGTTACTTTTTATGCAACGTAAGTAGAACTGTAGAAATTGAACGAAAATTAGAAGTACTTTAATTAGAACTAAAAGTCTTTACATTTTGCATCTATTTAGAAAATACTTAGAAGAAGATTGTATTGGCATTTTGAAATAAGCAAAATTTGGTTTAATTACAAGCTTAAGTGTGAAAAACAAAATATACTTTAGAATTAGTAGTAAAACTCTAGGGTGTGTTCAGGCAGAAGATACTGTAATACGCCTTTTAATGTATGGAACATGTCAATCAACTTTTGATATTGTTTTTCTTTCTTGACTATTCTTAAAATGGAGCAAGGCTAAGCTGCATATTCAAGTTGATGGTGATAAAACATTTATTTTCTTCCTTTCATGACACTATATAATAGACAGGTAAAAGATGGATTTTATATTTTATGGAGTTTAATTTCTTCTGAAATATGAAACAATATAAAATTATGTCTCGACTTTTTCATATGAGCCAACTCTGAAATATCATTTGTGATTTCTGGATTTTTTTCTTAAGAAGCATATGGACCTTTTTGTATCAGTCTTAGTTGAACCTCAGTAATTTTTCTGCAAATACCTATGCTTGCAATAACCATTTTTATTGTAGCTATAATTGTTCTTTAAAGTAGAAATATAAAGCACATGGGTGACTATGTGGTTGAATTATCTTAATCAGATATTGTTAGTTTATTGAAAGATTATTATTTTTTACATTTCAGATTTCATGAAGGGACATTAAAAACCAAGCATTTTTGTTATTCCAGCACACTGCCTTTGCATTGTTCTAGAGGAAAGGTTGAAATGGCTTTCTGGGGGTAAAAGCTGCCTGCAAAATGGACCAACAGAAGAGAATGAGAGTAGACAATGTCTGACATATATATGTATACATATATATAGAGATACATATGTATATATATTTATATTATTTTTTTTTTTATTTTTGGCAACATAAGAGTATTTCCACATCAACAAGTTTTGAATTTTGAAAGAAAATTTTTATTGTTTGAATTACTACTAAAGTGTAACTAACTTTCCTGGAAAATTCTAATCGGAGAAACGCTTTTTAATTGGCTGTATTCAGGACTTAAACCTTTTGTTGTTAACTCCAAAAAAGGTCTTTGTAAAATATTTCAGTTATCAAGGTCAGGCTCTAGAGTTTACAGCTCAGTTTCTTAATGTCCTGAGGTTCCAACTGAACTGATTCAACATAATGTGCCTACCTTCCCTATTTAGTCTGACAACTGGGTTTAATGTATGGAAGCAAACCCACAGGATTATAGAAAAGCCTTCAACATAGATGGTGTCTCCACACTGACTTTCCCACCCCACATTTGTTGCATCCACTTCAGAGAGCATCTTACAAAGAAGCTGAAATATCATGAGAAAAGATCTTTTCGTCCTGAAGAACTTTGCAATCCTTTGGTGACTGATTCACCCTAAATGAAAGGAAAAATTTTCTATCCCAGATTCGTGATTTTATTTCTTGCTGTTTTTGTTGCTTTTAACCAATGTATAGTTAGAAAACAACCATATCCAGATTTAATTACACCTTTCCCTTTCTGGGGTGTGTTGAAGGTATGGCAGGGTCACAGTAATGTACAGGCGATCAATTAATTTGTGTCTGCTTGGTCTTCTAAATAGGGGAAGAGAGGAAAAAAAGAAAGAATCTGTAGGATTTCCAGGAAAAATCAGGTTTAAAGAAGTCTGGTTAGAATCAATGACTCAAACAGTGCTACACATTGGAACAGAGCTGGGGCACAACCTACAGTGACTGAGTCATCTCCAGAATGATGTTTGCATGATATACATGATTTTTTTTTTTTAATGTGAGCCCTCTTCATGACATTTTGAGAATTATAAATCAGATCTGACTAACAACCTTGGATAAGCTGCCAGTTGAGACAAATCCAAAAAACGGAGCCTCAAGATTTTAATCTCAACCAGTTTGTGCAACACTGTGCAATGCAGATGAAGGAATTGATCATAAAGAAATGACTGTGTAGTCAGGAAGGATTTTTACCCCTATTTGTCCTGCAGCTTATTTTAGAACTGAGTTTTAGTCAGTCATTAAACTGATCAATCTATTATGCTACTCTCTGTCTCAGTTGCCTGATATTAGCTGTTCTGTCTGCTTCACTTATAGCTTGTTTTTCTCTGATCACAATTTTAACTGATTGATTTAGCTGTATGTTTGTTGAAGGTTTNGTATCAGTCTTAGTTGAACCTCAGTAATTTTTCTGCAAATACCTATGCTTGCAATAACCATTTTTATTGTAGCTATAATTGTTCTTTAAAGTAGAAATATAAAGCACATGGGTGACTATGTGGTTGAATTATCTTAATCAGATATTGTTAGTTTATTGAAAGATTATTATTTTTTACATTTCAGATTTCATGAAGGGACATTAAAAACCAAGCATTTTTGTTATTCCAGCACACTGCCTTTGCATTGTTCTAGAGGAAAGGTTGAAATGGCTTTCTGGGGGTAAAAGCTGCCTGCAAAATGGACCAACAGAAGAGAATGAGAGTAGACAATGTCTGACATATATATGTATACATATATATAGANGCTGTTTTTGTTGCTTTTAACCAATGTATAGTTAGAAAACAACCATATCCAGATTTAATTACACCTTTCCCTTTCTGGGGTGTGTTGAAGGTATGGCAGGGTCACAGTAATGTACAGGCGATCAATTAATTTGTGTCTGCTTGGTCTTCTAAATAGGGGAAGAGGGAAAAAAAAAAAGAATCTGTAGGATTTCCAGGAAAAATCAGGTTTAAAGAAGTCTGGTTAGAATCAATGACTCAAACAGTGCTACACATTGGAACAGAGCTGGGGCACAACCTACAGTGACTGAGTCATCTCCAGAATGATGTTTGCATGATATACATGATTTTTTTTTTTTTAATGTGAGCCCTCTTCATGACATTTTGAGAATTATAAATCAGATCTGACTAACAACCTTGGATAAGCTGCCAGTTGAGACAAATCCAAAAAACGGAGCCTCAAGATTTTAATCTCAACCAGTTTGTGCAACACTGTGCAATGCAGATGAAGGAATTGATCATAAAGAAATGACTGTGTAGTCAGGAAGGATTTTTACCCCTATTTGTCCTGCAGCTTATTTTAGAACTGAGTTTTAGTCAGTCATTAAACTGATCAATCTATTATGCTACTCTCTGTCTCAGTTGCCTGATATTAGCTGTTCTGTCTGCTTCACTTATAGCTTGTTTTTCTCTGATCACAATTTTAACTGATTGATTTAGCTGTATGTTTGTTGAAGGTTTTTAATGGTAACATCCCTCAATATCCAAAACAGAGGGGAGTAGAAAATAATTCTGTAATTCTGTTTTGGTGCGTGCATGCATCATGGAGATAGATCTTACTTTCTTAATAAACAGATTTCTAAAATACTTAAAATAAAATCTGCAATCTCTGCATGCAAAGTTCTTTTCTATGCAGACAGAAGTCATGTTGTCTTTGATTTTCTTGTTTCTTTTTTTGGCCTAAGATTACCTTCATACACAAAGGTCATGGCTGGAAATTTTTTTTCTTCCTAAGAGTTTAAAAAACTCATCCTCATCTTGAATTCATCCATTTTAAATGCCCAAATGCAGTCCACTTGTTCCAAATTTTTCAGCATAGCTAGATTCTGGAAACTTTCAGTTCAAATTATGGGTTTTTGAGACAAAAATCAGATGACAGAACTGAATTTACTTTCTTGATTGTCTCAGGAATTTTGGCTTAGTTTGCATAGCACCATTTGATGCTTCCCAGATTTCAGATGGAAATGTTACGAACAATCTCTTCTTAGTATCCCTAATCTATTCCCCATGAGACTTGTCTGTGAAGGATCTTGAATATCTTCCTTGTCCAAAAGTTCCTAGGCAAGGCTGTACGTTACCATGGCACTGGTGCTTGCACACCTCAAGAGAAGAACGGATGCTTTAGTGGCAAATATGCAAATCATGTCACTTTTTATCTCCTCTTTTATCAATAGAAGATGAAGGAATGTAAAGGATCAGATTCTTCAATATTTCACTAGAGAGGCTGATTCCGAGAAACTAGAGACAGAAGACAAATGAATTACATTGTTTGTTTATAAACAGTCCCAAAATCCAATTCCTTTTGATCCTTCAGAATCTGGCTCTACTATAAAAAAATGCAAATCAATACATCTCGAATTCTAAATTCAAATTCATAATTAAATCTGGCATAGATTCTATATTCTCTTAGACTGAAATTCAAAGGAGAAAAAATAATTATCAAAGCACTTGAACCCTGGGAAACAAATTTAATGGAGACTGTGGTTATTTAAGAAAGCATAACTACCCACCAGTTGAACAGAGTATCTCCCTTTCTGTAGATTTTACTGTCATGCACATAATCTGAAGATGTAAAATCTTTTGCTTCTGTGACATTTTCAGATATAGTTTGCGGTATCATTTTCTGCCATTCTTTATTTTTTTTTTGTTGCATTGCAATAGTGAACAGATTAATGCTGACCTAACAAGAACTGACTGCAAAGTTTCCATGTCCGAATTTTTGTAAGTATACATTTATAATTGATCGAGCAGAATAACACTTTGTGAAATCATCCTTTTATGTTGAAAATTTTTTAACAGTTCCTAAGGATATGTCCTCTGAGAAAAAAATTAATGTGAAAAAACCCCTCATCCTGTGCAATCCTGGCCCCTCCTGGTAGTTCTTTTCACCCTTCCTATGTGAAATTGCCCTTGGAATGAAAACAGAAAAATACAGTAGAGAAAATGATGTAGCTCTGAACCCTGGTGTAATTTACATTAGCACTTACAATAGGCAGAGTGAAACTGTTAAGAATGGACCTATTTGCTGTATTTTCTTTAGACATCACTGCTGCAGAAACATTTTTTAAATGAGAATTTTATTCCCACTGATGCTTATTTTCAATTATTTTAAAACAATACATTAAAAAGCTTTGTAATTGGGAAAATACTAAGTTGACTGAATTTTCACATTTGATTACTGACCACTGCTGAGAAGCCAAGTTTCCTCCATTTGCCGTAAGTAGATGAAAACATGGCACCTGGGACTTTGGCTCTTTGACCCAACAAATAACTTGTATTCATTCTGAGATAAAATGTTCCCTTTAGTCCTCATCTAATTACTAAATAGATTCAGTAGCCTAAAATCTTCAATCAAAACCTAACCCTAAGCCTTCATATAATTTTTCCTTCCATTAATATCCTGCCCAAACAGGAGCTATTTGTTAGCAATATCTCCCTGGTTCAATTTGTTATATTAACTTGAAGAAAAGTAGAGTATAGACCCTGTCCTATGCAAATTGAGTATCTACCTTGCTCCTAGTGCTCTTGTGGTTGCCTGCTAATACTTGTAAATAACACATCAGTACTTTGCTTAGCATTGCATCTGCAGCTATATCAGTTGTATGTGCTGTCTTGGCACGGATGAAATAAATTACAGACCTTCAGCATTTGTTTGCATTTAATTAGAGATTTTTTGGGAATTTCTGTTGATTTAAAATGTGAGTTTAGGACATCGATATATGATGACCAGCTTAAGGGTGTTCATGATCTTACCAATTTCTCTCATACTTTATAGGCAGACTGAGCTATCTCGTGTTTTCTCAAATTTATTTGCCCATTCTTGGTGTGTAGTTCTAATATAAGTTTTGCGGCAGTAAATACATAAGATATGTTGAAATTTAGTGCAAGAGTTTTGGGTAATTCCCATGGTACTGTGGTGTATGTGTCACCACTCTAGCAAAAAATTCATCACCATTTCTCTCAATTACCAGTAACTATTTTGCATAATATAGCTGCTGTCCTTTTTTCCTTTCTTTTCCATATTGCTGGAAAATTTTGTCTATGTGAGACCATCATGCAAGTACAGTTTTTTCTCCCTTTTTGTTTCTTGTACAGGACCAAGAACCTTGTGTTTATGTTGGGATCATAAAAATAAGAAGTCCAATCAGAAGATTGTATTTTAATCCAAAAACCCATAAAGAAATTAAATCTCTTAGGAGAAAGAAGCCTTTAATTTTAAAGTTAAAATTCTAGCAGAAGATTTAGAGTTAGAAATAATAGATTTTTATATTAAAGCTAAGCTGAGAAATGATTGAAAGCTAGGGTGCTTAAAGCTTCTCAGCCCTCTCTCTGCCATCTATCTTCACCTTACCAATTTTATGAAATATGAGTACCTGAGATTTCTTAACTCTTATGTCTAAGCAAAAATACTGGGAAAAGAGTGTCTAGAAACCCCAGCTACCAAAATCCAGTGCTCTTTGCAATCAGGCATCAGTCTGGAGTATAGCTTTAGTGGTCCTGATGGTTGAATTCCATATGGGAAGATGTGTGTGTCACTGTTGCTTGATTGACCAAGCGCCTTTGACACCACCGATCAGCTGATTCACCCACAGGACCTGGCTGGGCTGGATGCACAGCTCTGAGCTGGCTCTGCCTGTTACTCTTGGACAAATGACAAAGATCCTCCCTTGTGGGCTATGTAGTTTTCAAACCTCTATGTTTTGCGACATCTTTGTGGGATCCATCATCAAGAGCACACATGCACAGCTATCTATCTGCTTTTGCAGAGGCAGTCAGTATTATTGCCCAGATGTCCCAGTGCCTGAGAGAAGTAATTACATGGTTGAAAAGAATCAGGATGCAGCTTTTTGTCGATAAGACCATGTGAGGTTGGCAGGGAAAGGCAATACTTCAAGAGCTCAACTTTTGTTGAGGGCTTTTCCCCATGGGTTGTCAGTGTGATGCACAGACCCGAGTTTCAGCTGGGAGTGCCATCAGTCGTGGGCACACAGGTGGCAATATTGGGGAAGGTCTTCTTTTGGGGTTAGCAAGAAGCCCATGATCTTTTGCCTTCAGTGAATGACTAATTTCAGTGATCTGTTTGCAAACTGTCCCCAGCTTACAGCAGTTCAGTTAATTTTGTCTTGTGCCATGTATGAACAGCACATGGAAAATCGATTAATATGTTGTGATCTATCTCATAGAAAAAGGAGGCCCAGGTAAAAATGTGTCAAAAATGTTGCACATTTTTCATTTGGGACTTAATTCTTCCAAACCAACCTGCTATTTTCAGCTTTTTAAAGATACTGCCCACTGTGGTGAGGATTCTGTGGATGATTTGCCTTACGAGGATGCACCTTGGAGATTCACTTGGATTCTTTTCCACAGAAAAAATGAGTTTTATCCCTGTCTCACAGACTTTAGGACTAAGGTAAGATATTTGGAGTAGCTTTGCCACTCTAGAAGTAGCAGAAAAAAATAATTTTACAATTGTCACAAGCAAGAAATGGCATGAACAGCATCAAGCATTTCTTGAGAAAAGGAGAGCTTTTCTTCAGACCAAAATATTAATTTGAAACTTGATTCTGTGATGGTAATAATATGCTATAAAATCCAAGATGTGAATCATTAAAAACCACAATTAACGATGATGCAGTCCTCAAAAAGGAGAGATACAACAATAGTAATTTTGAATAATAGTTTTAAAATGACAAAAATCAATGAATACTAATATGTGTAGTAAAAAAACCTCAACTGAATTAGCTGACAAAAAGTGAACAAACGGCATCACACCGTGGCTACAGAAAAGCTTTTGTATAAAGTAAACTAGCAAGAATACAAATGAGAAACTGGTGGCACATGTTTTGTGTAAAGAATAAGATGAAGTATCCCAGATTGTGTCAATTATTAAAACGAAAGGCTCAAACTTTGACATATGATCTAGAAATCATAAATAGCACTTTCAAAGAGCAGTGTCAGACACTCTAATCTTCCAAGTTGCTTTAAACAGGAGATAAAGTTTGTAAACAAAAGCACTTTGTTGAAACTTTCAACAGATCAAAGTGTAACCTTAGACTTAATAAGAAGTAATAAATGCTGTTAAAGTCTAACAGTGGGGAAAGATGCATGCTTAGATGAGCTGCCAGTAAATACTTAGTGAGAAATCATAGATACACAACTGAACTGTTACTGGAAGTGTTTAACTGAACATTTGAATTGAAAAGGCTATTATTACACAACTCAACAATCCTGAAGAACTGGTTTTCCTACCTATCTGCATCACTGAATATTGGTCTTAAATGCTGAACAAAATTTGTTTACAAGTGCTGAAATACACACCTGCATGCAGAGGGCACATACAGGCACTCAAATATCTGAGACACTTCCCCAGCTCATTGCAAATTATTTCCACATAGGTCAGTCTGTTTTATTTCCATTGTGGTTCACTGGGGATGATTTGGGTGTTTTGTGTTTGCAAACCAAGAAAGATCTTGGATAATATAGATTTGTCCATTCAACTGACTGGGTAACTCTTTGGACTCATAAAAATGAAAATACTTGCTAACTGTTCTTAAAAAAAAAATACATGGAAATGAAACAAAAAACCCCTCCAAACTCCTCACAAACCCTCACTTTAGAAAGACCTTCATAAAAATTGGATTAAAAATATTCTGTAATATCCTGACCAGGTCTGTACATACTAGCAATTTTAACTCGCCCTTTTTAAAATGACACCAGGGAGCTAGACGAGGCTGTCCATTATCCTCTTTTCATTTTGCAATTGTAATGGAATATTTTGCCTGATTTTTTCAGCAACAAAGAACTGCTTCAAGGAATGAAAATTGGAAACTCCATAAATTTCAGTTCATTGTATGCAGATGACATATTGATTTGCTCTTGTAATCCTGGTCATAATCTACCCATAATCCTGCAAACATTACCACTGCCTTTTTTGCAGCTACAGTGAAAAAGCCTGTTTTCTTAAAAAGAATGTGCTGTTGCAGAACCTACTTAACAAAGTATGACCAGATGAGACAGGATAATGCTAGATACATAGAGATAATTATATGTGAAGATACCATCAACATATAACTAATAACCTCTCTTCCCCAAGTGGAGTGGGAATGGCTGTACGTATGTCCTTAATTTTCTTCAAACTTCCTTTGGAACTGTAAAACCAATGAATATGATAAATCTTGTCTTTTTGTTTCTCTGTGTCAGGATTTTTCTCTCTTACTACTGTACTTGTAGTTTGTAGAAGTGATAGATTTGAAGTCTGTTTCTTAAGTGTTGCAATTACTGTTTGAAAAAGGTGGGTCAACTTCAAAACATTTTGAGGTATTTCATATTAAAATTTTGGTTCATTATGCTTTGGATGGCTGTAGCTGCAGAGATACTATTGCTGTAGTAAGTGTTACACATAGAAAGAAATTATAATGACAAAACCCATATGCTGAAATTACTGATAGTTACCTGAGAACAAAAACTCTAGTTGTGGAGATGACTGAAAAAATGTAATGTGGTTTTTTAATATTTTTTTCTCCTTGAGAAACTTCCCGAGTAAATTCTCAGATCTCTGTCTAATTATTTAAAAGAGGTTGAAAGATCGGAACAGATATCCAAAATTTGATGATGTTCTCCAAAGCCCAAATATCACATATGTTAAGGTGTTCAGCAATTAGACCAGTCTGGTCCATTGTTTTTCTGTCAAACAACATTAAAAGTGAACTTTTCAGCTGAACATCATACAAGCAGTCTACATAATGTTATATTAGAAAGGGATTGTTGCACAGATATATTGCCAAATTAATTCTTTTCTACTACTTAACTCTCAAATTAGATTATTTTAGCAAAACCTGAGTTAAAAATGGAGCTTTAATTTTTAGAATAGGTTTGCTCTGTTTGGAATAAGACTCAATAGTGACTCATTCCAAATATATATTGATTTTCTTTAATATATTACACAGGTTATAATTAACTCTTCAAAGAATAGCTTCGTTTCAGACAAATTTGTCATTTAGCTGTCATAAAATATACATACCATAAAACACTAGTGTGTGACGGAGTATCCTAAATTAGCTATTTGAAAGGAGCGTGACAAAATGGAAAATTGACACAAATGGCTTCTACTCCCAAGTTTTTAATATCAGCTGGACTACCTACCTGCTTTTTACTAATTGCACTCACACATGAAAATAGTACTACCTTTTTCTGAATATATCACACCAAAAGTGAGCAAGCAAAGTTTTCTATCAGAGAAACTAAAATAATCAGCACATTAAAAAAACCTGGAAAGCTATAATGTTTGTTTTCAGCTTTCACAATTTCCATAATATAGGTGATTATTTCCAGACACAAGGCACTCTATTTCAGTCCTCTGTGTTTTATTCTATTTATCTGGTAGTGTAAATCTACTGAAGACCAGACTGTAGATTGTAAGTAATAAGGATGCAAAATTAACCAAAGTCAAAATCAGGTAGTGCATATACAACACTATATTGAGGATAGATAAGGCCAAAATGATGCTGATTTTCTCCAGTAAAGCATTAATCCCAACAAACAGAGGAACTATTCACTGTGCATATAACTTTTTCTTGAAAGTAATATAAAGTAAAATCCATAAAATGTATGACCAAGGACAGATGACTTGGAGTAGCACTAGTATAAACCTTAATGTGTCAATAATAATGAACAGTATAACCCTGAAAAACTGTGGAGAAGGGGATGAGTTCCTCTGACTGTTGTACAGAAATACATACATTTTAACTGTATCTGTTTCAAAGAAAATCTCACCCACATCTAATCTTTCTGCATTTGTGCTTTTAATACACTTGAGGATGGCTGGAACCTAATTCTTGTGGGCAGTCAAGACACATGCACTGAAATATGGTCATTTTGTCTTACCTTCTTCAGTCTTCTAGGGAGGTGAATGTGGTAGCAGCTGAACTATGCGGTGATCTTTATGAAATGGGTTGATTTTATTTCCTCAGTAATCCATGCTCAAATGGAAATACAGTTTGAGCCATCTCTCACCGGTAAAGGCTAAAAAATGGAAATATGCATTTGGGTATTTTTACCTTGTCTGTGTATCTTCTGCATTGCAGCTTTAAGACATTTACTTTACCCCTTCCATTAACTTAGCTCGAAAATGTTTGGGTTTTTTCTCTTTGCATTTGGAAACACGTAAGAATACATATGTGTCCAAATGCAAAGAGAAAAAACCCAAACATTTTCTAGCTAAGTAGCCTGTGTGCCTTATTTATGAGTAGATGTTGGTGCAAACTTCAGATTAAAAATGCAGATTTACTTGTTATGATGAATTCTCCTTCTTAGTTGGAGAAACAATAAACATAAATTCTGGTGAATTTATCACTTTGCATCATTGAATTTTATTGGCTGTTTCTATTTTGAACAAGCTGGAAGTTCTGGGTTTTTGTTCTTTCCTCCTTGCAAGGCCTATAATTTTAGCATATAGAATATCACAGTACTTGATTTGACATGCTACACATACATAGTTTATTCGGTAAGTTTTGAGCCCAAGTGTACTGAGAGTGCCAGCAGATGTAAATTAACATTTTTTTTTTTTACCACTATGGAGGTTTAGATGTCCAAGCACAATCCCACAGACCTGTTTAATGCAAAATCACTATTGATAACAACAACAATTCTATAATATCTCACTAAGTGTGGCATCTAGTCTACATCCAAGTAGATGATGCAATAGCTAAACAGCCGCTTGTGATTTATTATGTGTACAAAAATTTGGAAGAACTCTTAGCAAAGTGTTCATTGGTTAGTCATGCTACCTCAGTCTGTTTTGTTCATTATGTCTGCTCCTGCCTTGATGGGTTAAATTAACTTGCTGTATAGTCATGGCCACGCTGTTGTTTGGAATTAAGTTCCATGAGCTCTTTTCAACTGTTGAAATAATTTCCCAGGCTCCATTATCAGAATTTTCCTCTGCAAGGGTAGTGTTTTATGTGTCTCCTGAGTGTCCTATAAACTCCCAGTATTAATAGTGTGTTAGTGGTGATATTGATGCGTGATAGCATGGATACTGCATACGCTGTTACAATGCTTTAAGACTGTAAACCATTTTTAGAGGCGTTCTTTGCAAGGCTAAGTCTTGATAGCGTAATATACCACTGCTAATTATATTGATCTAATTAATCTAATTAAATTGCAGCTAGATATGTTGTACATGTCATTTGTCTGTATTAACATTATGTAAACCTATTCTGCTTGTCTGTGCATTTTATATACAATGCCTCTTTAGCATTTGACCAGGAAAGTGATTGTATACCTGCTGCATCTCATACTGGTGAGAAAGAGATGTGGTCATCAGGTGGTTTATGAGGTACAGAAAGCCTGACTGTTCTTTGAATCTGGTTTTGTTTGAAGAAAAAGGATTTTCTGTTCCTGGAGGTTAAAAAATGTCTTCTCTGCTTCCTCATTTGTTTCTATCACCTTTGAAAAAAACATTACTTCATTTTTTAGAATTTGAGTGCATCAATTTCAACGTATAAATAACAGACCAAAGAGTCCAGAGTTGCTTTTATTGGATGGAGTGAAACATAACTGCACTTCTCCAGTATTTCTCTCTTATTTGGAAGAGAATGAGTACAGGGAAAATTCATTCCAAAAGGAGCAGGTAGCTCCTTCCTGCTGCACCCCAGCTGTTAGTTCTGCCTTCCACCAGCCGCTCCAGAGGAGATGCCTTAGCAGAGGCCAGCAGTTGATTGAACAGCAAATCTTTGACTTTGTTGGCCATGGCCTCTTCTTGTGTAGCAAAGGCTCTTTTCATAGTTGCACATATGTACAATGTACCATTGTGGTTCTAGCAATGAAGGGTAATGTAAGCAGATGGTATCTCTACCCTCCTCCTAACACAGGACACACACTTGAATGTCATCCAAACTCACCCTTCTCCTGGGTTTTCTTTTATCATCAATTAAATCAAAGCAAATATTCCCTCGGCATGAGCTACTTTTACAGACTTTGCATGGTTTCTGCTTCTTGTTTTTAATTCAGAGACACTCTATCATTTTCTATCATCCCTGTCTGGCATTAGGAAGACTCACTTGGTTCAGTTGCTATTCTGAGTTCGCTGTGTCACTCTGCAGAGTCATGGCAGACTGTGCCATGTTAAGGGAAGAATGTGACTCTTCTCACACTTCAGCCTCCTGCAGCAATTAATGCTGTCCCTGCTTAGTTAGTCAAATCAGCTGAATGCTAAAAATATGCAGCTCTGGGCAGGTTTGGGCCCAAAGCATAGTTGAACATTGTGTTCAACTGCCTTGATATTAGATTTTTTATTTTTTTAAGATCAGAATAAGTAAGATAAAAATGCCTTATTTATCTTTAATTATTATGTAGGATTTTAAAAAGAAATCTGCAGTGAACATGATATGCCAGGTTTTGCTGCTACTTATATGGAGTTGTGAATAATTCTCTTTTTTGCTGGTGACCACTGTCTTGTTGCAGATGAAACTGCCTTCACATTTCTAATGTCAGGAAAATAAAGTAACATGGAAAAAGAGAATAAGAAAAATGCTCTTAAAATCTCATTTTACTTTGAGCATTGTATGAAGAGGTGGTTTCTTCAGCTTACTCTTGGTAATGACATTAGCTTAAGTAGAACATTTTAAAGCAATTTTCAATTCTGACTAATTTAGCTAGCTAGCTATGGTTATCATTTTCCAGGTGAAATAGTTTTCAATTTCCAAAGAAATTAATTCAGAAATCCACACGGGCTTTCAGCAGTAGTCTAGCAAAATTCTAGTAGAGATGCCTGGTTTATTGTGCTTGCACAATAAAAATGTAGTATAAGCCTGCCTTTTCCTTTTGTGTTGTCTCCCTTTCACTAGTTGACATAGGACAGGACTCCACAAGAGAGAAAATTTAAAATCGGAAGTCTTCCACAGGTTACTTTTTCCCCTCACTCTGCTTTAAGGTCTTTTAGACCATCTAGAAGCCATATGAAGAGCAAAGGTGGCAGGCATAATCCTACTTTTATCTGTATGTGGCCTGTATGTATTGAATATGTGATGAGGGACTGGAGCTTGCAGTTTAGGGTTTTTGTGCAGGCTGACAAGTGGCAGGGAGATCAAAAATAGTGTGAAAGAGGAAGACGTGAAAGAGGAAGACATGAAAGATGAAGAGCTCTGCAGATGACAAGTCAGTCAGTGGAAATACCCTCCATGGTGTCAGTAGACTGGGAGTCAGGTCCTCTTAGAGAGGGGCCTGGCATTAATTTTTCTGAGAGAATGAAATCCTGGGGGTCTCCAAAAGAGAAAAACAACAGGCCTGCAGGGACTTTGGAGCAGAGCCAGCAGAAGCTGCTGTCATCTCTATCCTGCTGTCCTTTCTTGAACTTGGCACAATCAGCTGATCTGCATGAATGTGATGTTTTTATGGCACTGCTTATAATTGGTAGTGATAGCAGCATGACTGAACAAGACAGCACATTGTATGAAAACAGGTTGAAGGGAGAATGAGATTCAGTTATAAAATCTTAAACCTCATTTCATCGGAGCATTTTTTTGGCTAATCAGAATATTTTCTGTGAATCTTGGAAATTGCTCTGATCACAAACCAGAGAGTATAAGAGGGTCTCATTCATGAGTGCTTTATCTTCTCAGGAACAAGTCGATAAGCCTTTATTGTTTAATTTTTCTTTCTTGGGAACTGGGCAGCTGACATTTTTTCAAAGTCCCTTAATTTGTAGGGGACTTTGTGGGAGTCACAAAACCCCATTAACAGTATTTTTCATCTGGCTTTAGGAGGAATATATTTTAAAATGGTAAAAGAAAGACTTCGAACAGCTTCTGATAACTCACTGTTTAAGCATGGCTATAAAAAGAAAATGAAAAGGCAATTAAAAATGGAATATTTCTTTCTTCAGTCTCCACCCCCCCCCAGCTGTAATTTGTCACTATTTCTTGTAGGCAGGCAGAAAGATGAGGACACAGAAGATCATTTAGCACTGCAAAGCTGGCTGCCATAAAGCACCATAACTTGGCATTAGAGTGGGGGACTAATTTTTTTAAATCTCTATCATCCTCCTGAAAAAAGTTCTGAACAGTTAGGGTTTTGGTTTTTTTTCTGCAAAATTGAGAAAGAAATGGAAAGCAATTCATTAACGTCTCAGCAGCACTGGCTGGTGTCACTAAGGGTAATAAGAAGTCATGTTTCTTCAGATTCTTCTTCTTGACTATCAGTACCCAGAAATCCCCACATGACATGTGAAAAACTCACACAGACATATATCCCAGAAGATCAACAAATCAGGGCTTGAAACACTTGCATTGTCCATGCTCATGTGTGCAAACTGGTATTTATGCTTCTGCAAATGCATTTGTGAGTAGATATCAGGAGTTTTTCGTGTCCCTGGTCTGCAGAAGGTGGGGTCGTTCATGTGGGTTTCCCTGCTGACTCCAGAGCCTCAGGGACAGAATCACCTCTCCCAGACAGACTATTCTTTGTTCTGACCATACCTCTCCTTGCAGAAATTACAGTTCTTCTGGAATGGAGGTGTTGAGGGGCCGTGCTCCACACAGCCAAAGGAGGACCTACATCTCAACTCCTTGCCGGGGCAGAATGGCAGCAGGGGCTGGTTTCCACACCAGAATGGGATAGCCAAAAGGCCACAGGTTTCCTTACCTGTATTTTACCGCAGTATTGTGAGGTTTGTGTGGATATTTTGGGTAAAATTATAATTTGTATGCTGCTAAGGAAAAGTAAAATAGTATCATTATTTTAAAGGGTGCTGAAAGACATTGGCGTTCCCTCTTGTTTGTCTATATGCAAAGTTTTACTTATTTATACCTTGTGTTTATAAAACAACCACACTATATCATTCAAGCTCAAGTTTTGAGAAAAGTTCACAAGTGCATATTTCACATGAGCCATATGTTGAGCTGAAAGCACATAATTTACAAACCTTTTAAGCGATTGTGTTACCAACAATTCACATTTCTGCTCTCAAGATGAAGTCCTAGCCCATTCCATCTGATCAGCGTCTTATTCTTCAAGCAGGTGTCATGGTTTCTGAATTTTGTCCAGATGGCAGCTGATGTGGAATCAAGAGACTGAGCGAATAAAACCAAATGCTGTGAGAAGAGCCATTGAGCCTTTGCTCCTCGTGTTACTGCTAGTGACAATGGATTTAATGCAGCCATTGCTCATGATCTGTGAGTTTATTAGAGATAAATGGTTAGGATTATCTCATCAAATTATAACAGTCTGAGAAAATAATTTAAAATAGCCCCTTAAATATGTTGCACAGTTCATCAACATTTGCAGTTCATATCTTTTGCAGGTATGCATATATCCATATATTTGTTCATGTCCAGAGCCAGTTCAGCCTTCCAGATATGCTTTGATTTGTTGAACACCAACTGCAAAGCTAGTAGACACAATACACTTTGCAATGAAAGTTTCAATATATGTGTGTGCAAAAAAGGATCTGCCTGGAGGGCTGTCTCAGTGAGCATGTAACTGCTAATTGGACCTGTGAGGGTCAGCAATTTCCTCTGAGCAATTCAGGCTCCCTGACAGAGACGCCTTTATCCATGTGCCAGCTCCCAGAGCTGCAAACTGTAGCCAGGCAGGAGCCCTGAGAGCTGTGGGCAGAGGGCAGGGTGCCTTCCCAGGGATATCTGCAGCTGTTCCCCATGTACCTGTCGTGGGACAGGAGCCTGCTGATGGATGTCCAGTGCTGTCTCTGAAGCAGGTATGAAGTCATCCATACCTGTACTGCTGTACATCCATACTCTGTCCTGCTAGCGTTAGGTTGGATTTGCCCTTCAGTTTTATGGGGATTCTGTGTCTAAGTGCCACACCTGCTGCCTGACCAGGAGCTGAGCAGTCTGGGAAGCGAATCGTCAGGAGTTACTTTGCTCCATTTCTACCAGCTGGGTGCTTGCCTTCAGAAAAATCCTTATCTTTGAGTTGCCTCTCAAGGAGGCTCTAATGACACTAGTGGGCAGAGCCCTTCACAGTTTGTAAAATAACCTCCTGCCATGTCAGATTAAGTTACATGCCATCAAATTATTTAAATCTTCACAGTCACATTTGTTCTACAGATGTGTGCGCGCTCTCTCTTGAGACTAGCATTTCTGCACTTTTATAAATAATTTTGGGGGTTTTAAAATTTTTTCTTTTAGTAGTAAAATTCTCAGAGCTCTTTTTAACACTACAAAAAAAAAAGAGGTGATGCTCTGCGTACATTTTATGGTTTTTCTGTCCAATGACTTTAATGTCAAAATTGCTGCAACCTTCTAAGAGAAATGCTAAATCATAATGCAGTAAGAAAGGCACTCTCGACAGGTCTGCAAATGACAGCTCTATAATTTCAGCATTATTTGAATACAATGTAGAAGTGCCTTATATGTTTAAGCAGCTTCATTTTGCATCTGCTTTTTAGAATAGTTGATTCATACTTGTCTGCACAGGCTTTCAATAGTTCTTTTCTTTCTTTGTGTCTTTGTCTACCTTTTTTATTTCCTTATTTTTCTTTTTTATTCTTTTGATTTTTTTTGGTATAATATTTATTTAATCAGTGATAAGATGAGAGGGTCAGGCTGAGCATGTGTTAGTCGGAGCTTCAGTGTAACAAGTTGAATTTACCTCTGTGCTCATTACAGCCACAGAGTAGAATGACTTGAATTACATGTGGATCTTTTGCTACCTACTTGCATACATATGCTAACATGCATTACTTTATTTGTGGCTCAAAAATTGCCATTATTATTTCTGAGAACTGAGCTTTATTTGATCTGTTTTAATATTGCTAGATTTTTTTCCCCATTGTTGCTGAAGTCTGTATGGATTGGTTGAAGTCCTTAAAAAACGTCCAGTGATTCCTGCTATAATTTTTTATCAGGAGTTGGGGCTTCAAATTCTAGTAAACCAAAAAAGGTTTTATA
>VXBB01012047.1:526686-578207 GCA_013399915.1 Illadopsis cleaveri
TTGTTGTGATGTTTCTGTACCAGTGTACTTACAACTGAGACACTACCCTGTTTTTTTTTCTGTGCCCGATATCAGATGCAACCAGTGAAAAATGAAAGGCAGCAGTATGGACTGTGAAAAAAAATGTATTTTTTGGAGTTACCACCCAAGCTAAAGTTGTGTATCAGATGTCAAAAATCTAGGAGACCTGGCAGATCTCTGTGGAGACAGCTTTGCTTTTGCAGTACGCCCAAGGAACCTGCGCTGCTCTGACACCAAGCCTTGGCTGTAACCTCCAGACCACCAGCAGAAAAATCAGACTTTTCAATTAATACAAATATTTACAATTAAATAAAATAAAGTACGCTTCAAATATAATTCTTGATTGCTGGGCTAACATGATACTAATTTCTGCTGTCACATGCTTGCACACTGGTGGCTCTCTTACCACTACCTGTGGTGTGTCCTGTTACTGCCCTGTAATAGGGAAACCATGAGCTGTCATTCCCTCACATTGCCAACCCAGCTGTGCCTTTGGAGCAACCTCTCAGAAGGACAAAGGCTGTGCCAGTCAGTAGCATGATGACACCAATGGAGGTGAAGTCTTTTTACTCCTTTTAAAAAGACCTAGTGACAGTCCTTCAAATGAAAAGTTTTCAGAGGATACAAAAAGTTCTCAAACCAATGTTCTTCAAAATTTAGCTTTCATTTCAAGACATTCTTTTTTTGTGGATATTTTTCTCTGTGGATGTTCAGCTGTCTTCTGAGCTGTTCTGCCTCTATTGATGAATTGTTTTCATGTCCTTAGAAGGAATTAATAAAAGGCTTGAAACGTTGGTTCCATCTTTGCACCACCTTTCCTCTCCCTGTAGTGTTTGCTGTTTTGGAGGGCACCATAGCACTGGGAAAGCTCTCAGGGGAGTGTGCTCATGCATGTGTGAACATTTCACAGAGTGTGATTGAATAAGTTGGTGTGCAGCCCCGATATCGCAGAATGGTTGGTGTCAAAGCTCTGAGATCAGCCTGAGTGGTGATTTCTGGCCTTGTGTGAAAAAAAGAGCTCTTCAGATAGCACCATAGCATGTAAGGCTTATAGATGGATAGATAGAAAGGAATAGGTAATAACCATAAAACAGTATTANGGTGGCTCTCTTACCACTACCTGTGGTGTGTCCTGTTACTGCCCTGTAATAGGGAAACCATGAGCTGTCATTCCCTCACATTGCCAACCCAGCTGTGCCTTTGGAGCAACCTCTCAGAAGGACAAAGGCTGTGCCAGTCAGTAGCATGATGACACCAATGGAGGTGAAGTCTTTTTACTCCTTTTAAAAAGACCTAGTGACAGTCCTTCAAATGAAAAGTTTTCAGAGGATACAAAAAGTTCTCAAACCAATGTTCTTCAAAATTTAGCTTTCATTTCAAGACATTCTTTTTTTGTGGATATTTTTCTCTGTGGATGTTCAACTGTCTTCTGAGCTGTTCTGCCTCTATTGATGAATTGTTTTCATGTCCTTAGAAGGAATTAATAAAAGGCTTGAAACGTTGGTTCCATCTTTGCACCACCTTTCCTCTCCCTGTAGTGTTTGCTGTTTTGGAGGGCACCATAGCACTGGGAAAGCTCTCAGGGGAGTGTGCTCATGCATGTGTGAACATTTCACAGAGTGTGATTGAATAAGTTGGTGTGCAGCCCCGATATCGCAGAATGGTTGGTGTCAAAGCTCTGAGATCAGCCTGAGTGGTGATTTCTGGCCTTGTGTGAAAAAAAGAGCTCTTCAGATAGCACCATAGCATGTAAGGCTTATAGATGGATAGATAGAAAGGAATAGGTAATAACCATAAAACAGTATTATGAAAATATAAACCATAATTAGTTATAATGGCTTACTCAATTAAATACATTAAAGTATGGATGCAGAGTTTTGATGCATGGATGCTTTTGTCCAAGAGCATATGTGTGTTTATATACTGATCTAACATTGATGTATAACTGACATTAAATATGCATCAAAGGATGAATACTCTGCCCTAATATTAAATAGCTCTCTTTAATGCTGTCTAGTTTTACAAATATATGGAAGAAGATAGTCCCTGTCCCAAACTTCCTATCTAAAAAGAAAAACACAGATAATTTAACTGTACATGTTTTTCAGGTAGCTCAAGGTTTTAAGTGAAGCAAGACAGGTTAAGTCATGCTCATGGAGGTTCTGCTTTTCCTGCTTAAGGACCTGATTGCCAGTGGAAAGTCTCTGCTCCTTATTAATCTAGGAAGCCGAGTCCTACAATTAAAATTCAGGTTCTCTGTTCTGATTTCAGTGTCAGCAGCTTGGGGTGCTGTGTGGGAGTGCAGTTGTCTT
The DNA here is from genome assembly GCA_013399915.1 of Illadopsis cleaveri. Lineage (NCBI taxonomy): Eukaryota > Metazoa > Chordata > Aves > Passeriformes > Timaliidae > Illadopsis > Illadopsis cleaveri. Next base: position 529,020 of record VXBB01012047.1, read on the forward strand.
CCTCTTTCTGCTGTCTTCTTCAACAGAATTTCTGCTGCTCTCCTTTCTAGTGATGAAAGTAACCTCATTTTTTTGACCTCCAAGCTTTGAGTGTGTTATTAAACAATCTGAGTCCCAATGCCATCACAATCCCTATGGATGTTGGGGGCTTATTATAGCCAATGTCCACCTGTAGCGTATCAGTGTGGAGGCCCAGCCTTGGTGGCCCTGTACTGATGACCTTCCTATCACACACTGTGTAGAGGGTCTTATGAAAATAAACAACTTTTTTGTTTTCAACAAGTAAAGAGACAACTCCTGTGCTGTGTTATCCCTATTGCTTTGGGGAAAATTAATGCCTGACAATAAGAATTTGCCTTTTTTAATTTAAAGGTTTATTTAGTTCAGGAGAAAAACAAGCTTTCCCTAACTCTTGGATCTACCAGAACTTTTGGGGATCTTTTTATTTTTTTTATTCTGAGGCAAACTTTACCCCAAGAGCAGAAGTACTGATCCCTTTATTCCCCAAATTTGGACCTTCCAAATTCAGATTGGGGAAGTCACATTCCAGGCTGTTGCTCTTTCTTAAAAATGGACCAGCCATAGCAGCTTCCTTTCATAACATTCTTCCCTTTGTGTCTTCCCCCCACGGCCAGCATCTCCTGCCTCAAACATTCCAGTTGATATTTTCTCTGTCTGGTCTCAGGGCTACAGTGATATTAAAAAAGAAAAATCCAAGTAAAATGAATTGTTCCTTATTAAGGTAGACTATATAGGGAGAGAAAAAAAATTACACCTTTTCCTTGGAATTTTAGCATAAGCACACAGTAAGTCAAAATGGCAGGGTCCATAAATGTCAGTGAGAATTTTATTGGCAGAAAGAGTTAAAGATATTCAGGTGCTATTGTCCCGTAGTGTATGAGCCCTGGATCATTTTAAACACATGGGTAACCAACCATATCTGTGGGATCATGAACTGATTTCTCCATGACTTAATTCAAACTTTGAATAGATGGGGTATGCTCCATGTAAAGAGAGCTTATATGTGGCTTCCTTCTTGAATATTTGGTATTTAAATCTGATGCTTCTGAAATCAAAAGAAAGATTTCCATCAAGCCAAACGGGTTCAAAAGTGGGTCTTAACATGAGATTACTTTTTTCATTAAGGACATTACGTTGCATCATTCAACTCAATGCTTTTTTTCCATCAACTTAATTAGATGCGAAATTGTCCCCTTAAAGCATATGCCTTGATAAGGCATTTTGTCTTATGTCACTGAAGTAAAAAAGGAGAAAAAACCCAGAATCATAACATCCTTATCCTTGCTGTTCCTTATTTCTGTGACATGTTTCCTCTGATATTTCTGCATTTTGAATCATAAGGGCTCTATTCTCACTGGGTTCTTGTCCCATGTTAATCTGATATTCATATAATTTTTGCTAGAAAAGAGACTGTGAATGATCTCTCCCTTCTAATTTATTCAAGACTAAAATTCTGCTACTGGCAAACTTGCCTCCATGGTTCCCCTGTCTGTACAGTATAACCAGATGTTTTGTAGTTTAGGTCCCTCTGCACATCATTGAACAGACACTACAAGTACCTCTTTCCTGTAGATTTCTCCAAGAAGCCTCACAATGGAATACATGAGTAATGTGTGAAAACAGGTCATAAACTGAGCTAAAATGAAATTTAAAAATACAGAAAGTACTTCTTAAAAAGCAGAAGAAAAATTACACATTTTTGTAGAGCATATTGGACTGTCATTTGGGCACTATGTGCATAATGCTGTGGTTGAAAAGCCTTGTAAATAGGGGTATACTCATTTAAACCAAGTTCTAAATGAAAACATAAAATTATGGGAATAATGTGGAATTGGCTTTGAGTCAGTAGTACTTCTATGGCACCTATTAGCAACACACTTGTGTGCCTCTCGGAGTGGAAGGCGTATTCCTAGCACCACTGTCAGGGAGGGAAATTACTTCTAAAAAAGAAAACTGGGATAAAAAATCTTAAGATTTAAAATGCAAAACTTTGCATTTGATTTCAGTGCTTTGGTAGTCCAGGCTTAAATATTTTAAGTCCTCTGAAGTTTTGGGTTTGCTGTTCTGTCTAGTGTCACAGATGCATTTGTAGTAGAGGCATAGTACAGTTTGGTGCTGCTGTGGCTGGGGCAGCCTTTTCTCCATGGAGTTTTTCAAAGCTTATTTCCATTCAAAGTGAAGTCAAGGGTAGCAGGACACTATGATTCTTTCACCTAATAAACAAAAAACAAACCAACAAACAAACAAAAAACTCCACCAAAAACAAAACAAAACAAGCTAGGCCTTTGATACTTGTGAATACAGTCTGAATTTTCCACAAAGTTTGAGAGAGTTTCAGTGGGAGGCTCTGAATTGGATCCATCTCTGCTTAAAATGAAGAACAGGAACTGACCGTCAATTTCTATACATCCTCTGAGCATAGAATTAATGATTCGATTAAAATGAGACATCCCCAAGAAATTCTATAGTAATTGAACTACTTCATAAATTAAGACAAGCAAGCACAGTTGTATAAACACTGGAATCACTGACCCAGTTATTTGGAATAAAGTTTTGTCCATTATAGCCTTCAGTCCCAAATGGGTGAAATCACAAATTTCTGAATATCCCAGAAAATAGTTTTTGCAGCACTGGGTGAATATTTTCATATGATGGTGTGACATAGATGGGTACTCTGTTCTCTGGTGCCCTAACCTGGTTTGAATGGTCTGCATCAATCCTTACATTTAATGACAGAAAACTCAGCTTAACCTTGCTGTAAAGTAAGTATTTATACACATCAATGAGAGAAATAAAACACCTTATTGATTTTACATCTGCTTTCACTGTGGTAATTAAAATGTACTTTTGCAGCTTGCAGAATAGTAGTCTGTTTATATTAGATCAAAGAAAAACTCTGCCACAGACCTTATTTTGTATTCCTGTTGTCCCTTGAAAATTCTTAAATAAATGCAGAAGGATTCAAAACGGTCTTCATAACCTACCACGCTTTAGCAAAAAGACAATTTTTGGACAAAGGAGCTGATTGTTTGCAATGCTGTATTCTAGTAATTTCTAGGTCAAAATCAGTGTTGAACATTCCCAAAATTCAGCGTTCAGTAGAGTCAATGGCTTTGTCTGGATATATGCTTTGTCAGGAGTTTTCTGAGGAAAACTTCCTGCTGTAACTGTTCACAGGAGGGTCGTCACTACAGAAAATCTCTTCAGAGAAGGCAAGCCCTTGAGAAGGGCACTGTAGACCTCTCAGTCCTACTGGATGTGGTGTTAGATCATCCTTTTTAGCTGTATGCTACTACTTGGCTGCTTTGGGCAGCATGTACTGGTTTTTTGGATGTATGAGACTCATCTCATCTGGAGCCTGGTGCATTTGCAATTGTTTCTGTTCATGGAGCTGGACTGTGGTCATGGACCTGACATTAATGTGGGGACATCAGTAAGTACTCAAACACAGTGTGAGTTTTACACTGTCAGTCTGTCCTTGACAATTAATACTGAAGAATCCTCTGGAACTGTCTGACAAAATTTCTAGGCCAAAAATTCTCCACTTTTGGTCTTGATGAATGAGAAGGTGTCCTAGGGGTACTTTGACTGAGTAATTTCAGTAATATTGGAATAGTCTTCACCAGCATCTTGGTTTTGTATGCTTGTGTGTAAACTCAAGCTTGTGGCGGCACAAAAACACATCTGTTTCCTATGTTTTTGGGGTTTTTTTTAACTTTTCTTGGGTTCTCTAGACCTGAATGGCCACATGTGTGTAATTTGCACCCATGGGATTGCTATTATTTTCTCATCTGTACCTCCAGTGGTAAGTCATGAGCAGACAAGTCTCCTCAGGTAGCTCATGTACAGATCAGGCCTGTGGTTTATCCTGTCACACCAATGTTAATTATGTGCTTCAGTAGCCTCACAGTTTTAATGAAGACTTAACGGAGCCCAAAGAAATACCTGACATTAAATCAACCCTAACAGAATATTTTCAGCTGATTCTCAAGACCCAAAATTTGGGGAAAACTTGAGGTTTGTAGGAAGTTGATTTCTATTGGCACCTTTCCACTTCCCACTCCCAGTACAGGTTGATAGAGAGCTATTAACCAGTTTAACCAGTGATTAATTTAGCTCCCCCTGTACATTTTATCCGTCTTCTGTCTGATTAGTTCAAGACTTGAGATTTGAAATAAAGCCAATATTTTATATATGGAGCCCTCTTAATTACTTCCTCTCACTTCTTTCTTTTTTTTTTTTTTTAATCATGTGGTAAAAACCTGATTTTATATATATCTACTTAGTAACTCACTGTAGAGATATTTAAGCTAGGTCTAAAAGAGCTAGTTTGGTAGTAGAAGCAGTCTAGCCATAGCAACATAAGACAATTTATATGAACATTCACTTACTACACAAAAGTGTGAGCAATTCATAACAAACCATATATATGTATATGTGTGTGTGTGTAAATATATATAGGGTAAGGACTGCATGATGTGTATATATATACATACACATCTAAAAACCTTTCTAGTACAATTTAGCAAGTAACATTTCAAAAGGAGAGAGAGGAGAAACAGAAACACAATTGTGATTAATCATGCTCATTATCAACTCAGACTTATGACCTGTGTAAATTTTAAGGCATTTTTTTGAAGTGTGTGTGTGGTGGTGGATGGGAGGAGGGGTTCATATGTGTAGAATGAGAGATGAAAAATACACTCCTTTCTCTGCCAATAGAATGACCCTTCCACCCTCTCACTTTTCAGCCTTCCCTCCAAAAGTTAGGTGGATGTCTAAGGCTGGCTAAAGCCTTATTGTTAAGTTAACTCTAGGTGGTTTCCATTAGCCTTACAGTACATGCCACCGAGCAGACATACAGTAACTGAATTGTTTCAACTTATCCAAATAACATTGAAATAGACTTAATTGTTGAACTGCAGGAAAGACCATGTGTCTCCAGAGACTATTAGTGTCATTTAAAAGGCTAAATGTATCATAAAACCTGTCTTTAACAGAATAAAATTGTACAGACCAACACAATTTTAGCTAATGTTTTCCACATTTCTTGTAAAAAAAGTCATTGCCTGTAAAGAAAAGTTCATAACGTTTCTAGGAGTTGTTTCAGTGCAGCACTTCCCAACTAGTTTTAGCCTAGTATCCTTTTTACTGTTGCATAGCCGTTTACTTTGAAAGTAGTCACAGCAAAACACAGGATTTACTTACAGAACATGTTTCTATTTATTGTGAGCAAAGAGAGGCTTTGGCATAGCAGAAGATTCAAGAAGCCACTGATTTCAAAAGATAAGCATTTTTGTCTCTGTCTTCCTCATTTAAATTGAGCTTTGATTAGAGAAGAATATGATAATATTTCAGAGGAAAAGTAAAAGTGAAGGAATTCTTGCTGATACAGGTTTTCAGTGATATTTCCTCATCCATCAGTGTTATGGTATTTTTTGATTTTTATTCTGGGATTTTCCTCCTTGTTTTTATTCCAATGTAACATATTTTCTTTTGTCGAGTTTGTTAAGAAAATTGTTTGGATAGGGAAAATGATAAAGGTAGCTGAAAACAAACAAACAAACAAAAATAGGAAAGAAGAAGAGCAGGGGGAAAGTAGATAGGCCAAGGAAGAATGAATAAAAAATATAAAATTGCTTTTATACTATAAAAGAGACAAAGGAGTATTTCTTTGTTCAAAAAAAGGTTCGAAAATATTAAGGGGAAAAGATCTAGAAGGAGTACAAGTAGCAGATGAGCCCTCAATAGAAGGAACAAATCTTTCTGTTTATCTATCTCGTATTTTCACTGAACTTTTATATCAACTCACAAGGAACCTGTTTCAAATAACTTTTGCTAACATTATTGTTCTTTTACAAGTTTTGTTTCTATGGAAATGAATGGTGTAATTGACTCTCTATCACAATCATCTCTGAAGAGGTTTTTTTCTTTCCCTGTTAGTCCTCTCCAATCTAGGGTACAAAAGATATTGTCTCTCTCTCTCTTTTTTTCTTTTTTTTTTTTTTTTAATTTTCTTCTGGAACACCTCAGAATCATGATGTAATTACCTATGTAGAAACACTAGTGCCTTTCCTGAAAAAGTTAAGAATTTCTTGAAACGGCAGTTACTGTCAAGCTTTTCCCATTAGAGCTATGTGTGAATGGAAACAACTGTAATTTCTTCATTGCTTGCTATTAAAATGAACTTGAATCATGTAACACTTTTGAAAAGGAGACATTATGATGACAAAAAATATTGGTTAAGTCTAGCCAGGGTTTGATTTATTTGGTTTTAGTCCTGCGATAAGGAGAGGGTATGTGCTAATGAAGCAGTTCCCGTTTACAGGGAAATTCATCCAGTAACAAGTCATAGAGCCACTAATTCTTTTTCATTCCCATTTTGGGAATTTACGTAGTGTCTGGTCTCCTGGCGCTGCCCCTCAGCGTGGCCCTGAATTCACCTGTAATGAAGGAAAACCCCAGTTGCACAAACCTACAGCATCTTTACCTTGAACTAAAAAAGTCTCTTACTATTTCCAGGCTATCCATGGGACACTATTGCATAAATCAGCCAACAGAAGTTGTATTCAGAACTGTGCAAATAAATGTGAGGGGACAACTTCCCACACCTCTGATGCAGAAAAGATAACAGAATAACATAGCTAATTTGAAATTTTAAAGAAGGATAATTTTACCTATACGGTGCTAGAAACAAATTAAAATATCTGATTTGTGTCCATGCAGAATTTCTACTTCTGACCTGTAAACTTGTTCAATCTCTGTTTTGTCACTTTGTCTTTCAGGCTTGAATAAATTTTATTACAATAACTGTAAACTTTTCCAAATATATATATTGTAGGAATATGATTTTTTAAAATGTGAATTGATTTTAAGGCAGTCACCTCTGAGGCAGAGATGTGCATCTCTTGGAGGATAATAATTAAAGTCCTAAAGCTGGGTAACATTGAAATATATTGAAATGATGATATAACAAATGAAAATATTGTTTATAAATGCATTTATTTGGTGTTTATAAGTATGGATCTATTGAGTATATATGAGACTCTGAATGCATTTTAATTCTATGAGAAAAGCAAAATTCACAGAAGACATTAAACATTTTTTTCATTTAGCAGCTGAAAAGGAAGTTTATTTGATTTGCCCAAGTTCATATGGGAAGAAACAGTAAAGCAAAGAATAGAAACAATCTACTTAGACTCTCATTCCTACATTCTTCATAGATGACCTGAATTAGGACTTATTTTAGTATAGTCATGACAAATGTAATGTGCAAAACTAATGAAATTTAAATTAAAAAAGGAGTGACTTAACTGTCCCCTGACCTTTCATGTCTCAATGAAGTCTCATTCTAATATAAAGTGATAATTGTCCAGTGTTGGTCTTGTCACTTCATTCCTGATGGGAGCGAAAAGATGCAGCTAAACCTACTAATTTCTAAATTCTACAAAATTAGGGTAGATAAGGTACAGTAAGTACTGGTAAGAAGTAAGTAAGGTACTTGTAGAAGGAGCTAAAAAGATGCTGTTGGCAGGCTGTAAATCCACATTCCCACCATGCCCATTATGCAGTGTTCACTCGTGTAAGGGGTCCTATTTAACCTGTTGAGACCACTCAGCCTAAGTCCCAAAATCTTGTGGGATCGGGCCCTACCAAGGTTATATACTTCTGCATTCTTCATTGGGCATACAACCTCTCTGATCATTACTGGAAGAAAACAACAGATTTCTACATTTTCAGCACATGTCTTGAGTTGATTAACACAGGACCTAATTTGCTCTAATCAGCCCAAGGTGGATAGAATGTGAAACAGATGACCTTACTGCTTAAGAACAGGTAATTCTGTTTATTTGTGGTGAATAATGACATTTTCCTACTGATGGGTATTCACCTTGCACCTTAAATTGCATCAGGTCAATGCTGAAAGTAACTAGTGCAGCAAGTTTGAATTCCCCTGTACTGCATATTAGGTAACTTTTCTGTCACTGCCAATTTAAACCAGACCCATGTATGAAAAACAAATTGTGGGTTCATGGTAAATATAACAACTTTTAATATCCCCAGCTGGAGAGAAAGTTTCCACTACTATAGCAAAAGAAGGCATGTAAAGGTCTGTAAAATATCCTCAAAAAGAGAATTTCAGAAAGGAGAAAATCCTTCCTTTCCCTATACTTAAAATTGTTAAAAGTACACACCTGAAAAACAAAACATGTGAGTAAAGGGCTCAGCTGAACCAATGTGTGATAAAAAGAAAATCGCTTCAAGGTTGAAAATGAGTTTGAAAACAAATTATTATGAACTGAGGTCTGATTTGGTCAATGTCTACATAGGTAATTCATTCTTTACTTCTGAAGTGCTTTAAACCAGCAAAAAATGTTGACTTCAATATAAGGGTCATTAACTAAAGTAAAATTTGAGTCAAGCATTTAAAATGTAGCCATCTGAGAATACTGGCTAGTGCTCAAAACCAGATTCCTGAGCATCCCATAATGATATAAGAACATATAAAGTAACAGCATTCCAGTCCTGAGAAGGAGTATCTCCTCTTTGCCCTTTCACTTCCAAAGGCTAGAAGCCAGGTTGATGAAGGCATGCTGTTACATTAACACCCACTCCACCCCCAAACACACACATACTCACACTGCTTTATGCCTGTTGTAACCCCTAAGCCTTAACCTCTGCTCCAACACTTTTTTGGATTCTGAGTGTTTGCAGTCTGCTGGGCTCTTTGGTTGGGAAGGAGTTAGGGATGTTGGGATAATGACATCAAAGCCAGAATTAGGGAGGCAGTCCTGGTGAGACCTTCAAAGAAAGAGAACTACTCAGCTGTAAAGGATAGACATGAATCTGTGAGCCTTGATTCTGGGACCAGCAAGAGCTTAAGGCCGCTTGCTTAAAGGCACAGTCATAGAGGCACAGCCTCAAACTGGTAGAAATCTGATAAGACTCCACATTTTCTTCAGGAAAGAAAGTCACGTGTTTACTTTAGCTTAGGCAAAGCTGAGCAGTTGTAAATGTAGGGAAGAGATTTACTTTCTCCCTGACATATTTGCAAGAGGAAAAATGAAGTGACTTTTCTCCTTTCAGATACATAGTGCAATGAATTCTTATTATCAAAGGCGATCCGTTCCTGTAACTCTGGGGAAAGATGCCACATTATTTTTTGTTTAACAGGAGTAACCACTTTCTGGTACTTGGAGCCCAGCACTGCTAGCTGCTGCTCTCCTCAGAGGGTTTCCAGTAATGTTTTTGCAAAATTCTTTTCTCAAGATTGAGATGCAATTAACATGGGCTTCATTCAGTTCTGTGGAGATGTCACTCCATATAACGCTTCAGGCTTCATGCTGCAACATGAAGATGTCACTTTAGATAGCACTGTGGGCTTGAAGTGGCAATCCAGAGATGACACTTCTCTGTTATGAACTGCTGCAGGAGAATCTGTCCTTTTTGATGGAGCTGGCCTCATACTTCACAAATACCCTCTTGATGTCCCTCTCAGTGGGCTTGACATCACTCTAACAGCATGACAAGTTAAAACATGTCCTTGAGAACTCATGTTAATGAATGCAATGATGACCGTGACTACACAGTGCGCCTAGGCAGGAGCAAAGTGTTTTCTCAATCACAGAAATACCTCACTCTAGTGAGAACTGACTCACAAGTTGTTGCAGGACACAACTTATCTCTGTCTGCTATGACAGCAAGCCTGTGGTCATCACTGTGTCAGCTAGTGTGGCTTCTCAAGGTCATGTTCCACACTGCTATATCTTTTGAAGGAAGATAAAGGACCACCAGGTCCTTCTAGATGCCACTTTGGCTCAGTTAACCTTTAGCAGTGGTCTCTTCTTAAGTGGCTAAAACAATAAAGAACAATGCCACAAAGCTGAGAGTATGAATCGTAAGTTTCAGGCCAGTCTAAATAGTTGAGTCTGGTTTTCCCTTCAATATTCTAAACAAAATAAATGTCTGTTGATGAAAATGCCTGTACAACATGCTATATAAATTCTGAATTTCAAGTATTACAGCATTTGCTGCAGTTAGAATAAGATTTTTAATGAAAAAAATTTGCCCAACATGATATTTTCCCAGTTAAATGCCATGTGTGATCCCACAAGTACAAATGATGTTTGGTAGTGTCCCCTTTTGTAATTGCTTTAAATTAAAAAGCAATTAGAAGCCCACTAATTTCAGACTAGACCCATTGGGTCAGGACTGAGATCACCAACAGAGCAGTCAGAAGGCATGCATTACACATGCCTCCCTCCACGTTTATACCGCAGGTAGGTCAGTAATTCCTACTGCTGTCAGTGGCGGCCTTTTAAGGCGGCCCAAGGACACACGCAGTGTTCATTCATCCTTTGACAGCTGCCCGGTACCGGGGACAAATTTCCCTTCGGTTCTTTTGCTTCTCGTCGGTAGCAAGAACCTTCAAGGAGTGGTGAGCACCGCCAGCCCGGCAGCGGCGAGGGCTGGGGGCACAGAGGTGCCGGGGACGCGCTGCCACCGCTGTGCATGGGGCAGGCGGGGGGCTCCAGCCCCACACTGTGCTCTGCGCACTCCCTCACCCCAGCTGGCTCCCTGCGACTGATACACGGTCCGTGCCGCTGATTGCAGAGAGTTTGTTTAGCCGGAAGGGAGAGGAATGATAGTGAGGTTACTGAGCGCCGCTGGTTGCCGGCTCTCGCTGAAGGGCGCTGGGGATGTCCCGGCTCGCTCGGCCCGTGGGCTGCGGTACCCCTGGCTCCCCGGCACAGCTCCTGCCGGGCACCACAGCAAACCGTGACACTGAACTTTCTCCGCAGAAAAGGCTCTTCTGGGCTTCTCCCAGAATACACTTTTTCTTGGCACGGCTTCCATTTTTTTTTTCTTTTCTTTTTTTTTTTTTCAGAGAAGCTGTGAAAACTTTTCCTGAAATGATCCTCCTCTGCCTTCTGGCTGAAGAGTATGACTGATGCCTTTTCTTCCCCAGTGCAATAGTACATCTGTGGAGTAGAGAGACTAGGTAACCAGCTGTCATGTCAGGTTTCCTAAACATACTTGCATGTCATTTCTCACTTGTTCATCTGTATCAAAGCAGAGAGCCTCTGCTGCTAGCTCCTCTGCACATTAGGGCTGAAAAATCATTTCATTAAGGATGAAAAAAGTGGTTTATTTAAGTCAAAATCAGTCTATTCCTTTATCTGTTATTTCTGCTTCTCTCTTCAACAGGCTGATCATAACACTTATCCTTCTCTTCTCTCCTGCCTTGTTTTCTACATCAAAGATACTAACTACTGTGTTCTTTAATTTAACAGATTCTGCAGCACAAGAGAGAATAGATTCATTTTATGAATAGTGAATCCTTGTATGATGTCATCTTCACATAATCTCTGTTCTGCTGCTCTGAAATAGATTTTATTTCAGTAAATATGCAGACCACCACTACAGTGACACTGTACTGACTAAAGAAAGTGGTGTTACAAGTACAGTAATTCTATTTCAAAGCACACTATTGAAGTGTGGTCATTATTCTCTTCTTCTGGCTGTCTAATAGATAGCTCTTTGCTTCCTTATTTTTGCCAGAGAGAATGGTTTTACCTGAGATCTCTTCAAGTGCCAACTTTAGGCATTACAGCCAAAACAGAGGCTGTGACACCTATGAATTATTGCCATATTTAAAAAATCAGGATGCACATTATAATATTGACATAACTAGAATAGAATTCCTATTTGCTTACCTTGAACCCAACTAGAAGCATACTAAAATAGTGTGGCAAACAACACAGATACATATATATATACAGATACATATATATATAGATATAGATATATTCAACACATGTGTTTGTACAGCAAAACAATGTGCAGCAAGTATTGCATTTAAGTATATGAACAATGTGTCCACCCAAGAGTAAACAAAAACTCGTGTAGTTGGAGGCAGGTGGGAAGTGTGGGAAAACATAAAATCAACAACTGAAGAAATGGAATTTGCAAGACAAAGAACAAAAGGACAAGATAAGCACAAGGGACAGCAAACCGGCAGGATATCCTACTGAATGTTCACATACCAGGGTGACTGGCAAAGCCAAAACAAAGATAAGCAGCACCAGGAGCAGAGGGAATCTCTTTCCAGGAGAGAGGCAAGCTGCATACAATATCAGGCCTACAGAGGAACTTTACCCATAGAAGGGCTCCCAAACCTGATCACCTTGACCTTCTCAACTGTCCACCACCAGTACTGCATCCACTGGTGCATCATCTCCTTGGTATTACACACTCATAGCTAATTCAGGATGTAGTGGACTAGTAGATTTGTATGTGTAGAGCTATTTGGTGATAATTTGTAACAGCTAAACATTGGAACATCTGTCATTAATGAAGGTTAATCTACAAAATTTTATTCTAAAGTCAGTTTATCAGTCTTCAAAATACTCCCACCACAGCAATTTCTAATTCCCTGACTCAGTAGCAATAATTATACCAAAAAAAATTTGATCATGGTTATCATGTTGAACAGCGTGGCCATTTTGTATTTCACATCAGAAGATGGCACAAAATGGGTGCCTCTCTCCTTCCTTGTGACAGAGCTAGAGGCTGGTCACTGCCAGCATCTGTGTGAAGCAAAATGTGTAGATATGAGCTCCTCATTGCTGACCAATAAAACACACTGCCTTGTGGAGTTACCTTGTTCATACACCTTTGAAACACTCAAGGGAAATATGCCACTGGTGCAGAGATGAGTGACGAAGCAGTTGGCTTCTTTTTATGTGAAGTTTTGATTTTTTTAATAACTTTTTTTTTAGTCTTTGAAGGTATGTAGGAATGTGTGCAAAATAACTACAGACTATAACATATCTAGAAGCCTCTGAAGTATTTGTTTAAATTTTAAATGCTGCATCTGCATCTGCACTGCAGTTTCTTATATTAAACCCTGATGTATGTTTTGAGTCCCAACAAATTACGCAATTTCTTTTCCTTTCCTGCTACTTCTCCTCTAATACTAGTACTATCAGCAAGTCTTTTTATCGCTTACCAGGAGTAATACTGATTTCATCTGCAAGATTCAGGTTAGTCACAAGTTAGCTCATAATTAAGAAAAGCATTCTCTACATTCATTAACAGAAGAATAGTAGCAAGGGTTCATGTAACCTTGACTATAATTTTGCTTTCTCCTCTTTCTTGTTTTATACCATCCTTTTAAATTATTAGTCAAGATCCTCACCTGATATAAAGTGATGTCACCCCACTCAAATCTTGACTAAAACAAGGCTCAGAAACCTTCTTCCTTCAGATCTTCATGGGCAAGCCTAGATTTGTAGCTAAATGATTGTCAGTGGTTAACATGAAAAAATATGAGATCTAAATGAAAACATTAAAATGCTCAGATAACATGGGTTTGTCCTGCATCCCTGATTTGAAGAGTGTTGATATATATGTCAAAGTTTTAGTCATGCTGTACTAGCACCAGCCCTGTTGTGTGAAGATATATAGAAGTACTATCATGTTCATGTCAATCAATTTTTAATTATTGTTAGTACTTTTTTTTTTTTTTTGTATTTTTTTTTTTTTTTTTTTTTAATAGATTACCTTGATGCAGAATTCATGACTTGGAAACTGCAAGTCTCTCTGATGTTGGAATTGATCCATAGGAACTACAATAATTTTGTAACCAGGTACAAAACATGCTAAATGCTGTGAAATGTTTCAGTCCTTGAGCTGCTTTGGTCCTTCTGTGTAACTGAACCTTTGAGCTGTCCCAAATACTTGCAATGGCCAGAAATAACTGGAGCAAGAAAGTGTGAGAGAGGGACAACTGTCATGGACTTCTTCTTTCAAATTTCCACAAGGAGGCTACTGCACCGTTCCTCATGGACACAGATTGCCCATGGGTGTGTGCAAAACTTACGGGCTGGGCTTGTGTCATCACACCAAAAACTACTAGATTCAAGTCAGCATCAGAAATATTACTGAAACAAAATTACCTTCTGGTCTAGAGTTAATCAGTTATGTCTACTCTGGAGAATTTGACATGTTTAGGAATATTCTTTGGCGTGAAGGCAGGGTCTCATAGCCTCTGTGACTGTTAGTGAACTATCTACCAGTGAACTTGCACATGAATTATGGCACAAGGTACTTGGAGAGAAAACAATGCTTGGAAAAGGCTAAGGGGGATTCTGGCTACTTGGGAGAGGCCATACTGTGATCAAGAATTGTGCCAACATTTCATCAGTATAGGCATATGAGCCCCTCACTCCCTGCAGCCATCATCAACCACTCTTAATTCAGCGGCTACCAATGCAGCCTTAATAATACAATACCTTCTGGGAGAAAAAATTTAAAATTATTTTGATATTGCAGCTTTCAGTGATGTTAAAACCAGTGATACTGCTATATGCAACAACGGATTCCGTGTGCTTGAAAGAAATAATTTCCAATGACTCAATAATCATACCTCGCTATGGTATATCCTGTTGTTTATGTTTTAATATTTGCCTTCTTGCCAGAGTTTCTACATGTTCAATTGAGTGATATCATGGACACTATAGTTGGTTTTTTTTCTAGTATCTCAGACTCATGAGGGCAAGAAATATTGTGATATTGATATTCGGGTTTTTTGACAGGACTTTTAAATTGTGGTTACTTTTCTGAATGGTGCTGTATACTTACGCTGAAGAAAGTGAAACAAGACAACAAATGTTATGAAACACAAGAAATAACATTTGTAATTACGCTGAAATTCTTTAACAAAGGAGGGCAGATCCCTATGTGTACAAAATCATTCTAGAACATCTATACTGCGAGGGTTTTGTACTTTGTGCTTGATATATACAGCCAAGAAATAACGGAGATTAACAAGAGACTATCCTCGTTCAATGAATATCTCCAAATATTTTCCTGACCTCTACATTGCAATTCAACTATTAAGATGACCGTTTGTTTGTGTTTCTTTGCTTCTGAGCAATGTCAAATCCCAAGTAAAGAAGTGGAATTTTGGGGGAAAAGTTATCTCAGATTTTTTTTACATATCCCTGTGTTTTTACATATTCTTTACATATTCTTTTACATATTTTTTACATATTATGTGTTTCATTTATGCAAAATATTAAATGGATTAATGACAGGCTAAACAGAAGATAAAATCCACTTTGAATTCAAACAAATATGAATTTGATATGGATTTTCATTTGCAGTTTGCATTTCCCTAGATTGGAAGAGAAAATATAAATATATTAACAAAATGATGTCACTATCATGGTATCATCATAGGGTCTGAATAATACTAAGGGAGACAGTTTATAAATATGTAATTGAGTGACAGACTTTCTCCTTAAGGGTTACAAACTACACATTAGAGAAGATACCAACTGTTTGCTACAAGAAATAGACTGGATAAGTGTTTTCTACCTATTGGTTTAATGTTGCAATTTTTATTCAGCAACACTTCTACTGAAATGAAAAAAATCAGAGGAAGCATTGTCTGATGAAGGTGTGGGAGATCAAGTGATTTTTTTAATTTGAATATCAGTAGGAAACAAAGGCAACTATCTTTATCTTGCCAGGGAGTAAGATTCTGATATCAGAAAATGTCTAGTTTTGACTCTTGACCAGCAGTATTTTCAGGTCTTTTGATATGATGTGTCAAGAGCATCTGGAATCTTGGCTTACTCTCCCAACAGAATTTTCTTCCATTTTTGCTACTTTTCTTCTTCCAGCAAAATTGAATTTAACTTATTTTTTTACTTAGTTTATCAAATAGACTTATTTATTATATAATGCCCTTTATAATTACTAAAGCATGAGATTTTTCATAGAATCATGGAATTGTTCAGGTTGGAAAAGACCTTTAAGACTATTAAGTCCAACCGTAACCCAGCACTGCCATGTTCACCACTAAACCATGTCTCTGAGTGCCACATCTACACATCTTTTAAATTCCTCCAGGGAAGGTAACTCCATCACTGCCCTCGGCAGCCTGTTCCAGTGCCTGACAGCACATTCAGTAAATAAATTTTCCCTAATATCCAAACTGAATCTCCCCTAGTGCAACTTGAGGCCATTTCCTCTTGTACCATCACTTATTAATTGGGAGAAGAGACCAACCCTTATCTAGATGCAATGTCATTTCGGGTAGAGAGCAATAGCACTTGGAGAGAGCAGTACAGTCTCTTTTGACCATCCTTTTCTCCAGACTAAACAACGCCATAAGTCTTGCTCCAGACCCTTCACCAGCTCCATTGCCCTTCTCTGGATTCATTCCAGCACCTCAATGTCCTTCTTGCCCTGAGGGGCCCAACACTGAACACAGGATTTGAGGTGCAGCCTCACCAATGCTGAGTACAGAGGGACAGTCACTGTCCTGCTCCTGTTGGCCTCACTCTTGCTGACACAGGCCAGGTCACCATTGGCCTCCTTGGCCACTTGGGCACAGCTGGCTCATGTTCAGCTGCTGTGGACCAGCACCCCCAGGTCCTTTTCCACCAGCAGCTTTCCAGCCACTCTGCCCCAGCCTGTAGGGCTGCCTTGGGTTGTTGTGACCCAGCACTTCAACTTACTGAACCTCATTCCATGGTTTTCAGCCCATGGATCCAGCCTGTTCAGATCCCTCTGCAGAGCCTTCCTGCCCTCCAGCAGATCAACACTCCTGCCCAACTTGGTGTCCTCTGTGAATTTACTGAGAGAGCTCCAAACTCTCCAAAGGTGAATTTTCCATAACATATTTTTAAACTTTCAAAGAAAGGGACAATTTTGATTATATTTAAAGTAAATAATTTACATATTTCACACTACAATAAACCTGACTCATCTGCAAAATTTAAAATGATTTTGAAATTTGGTCATTTTCATCTCTTTGGTTAATAAGATTTCATTTTGTGTACACATCGGTTGCACTGTGTTTGCTGTGAATTCTTGGATACTTGCAAGTCTCTTTCTAGTAGAACTCCTGTGATCTTAATCAGAATTTATAATTCATTCCTCATGTCCAGCTTCTCCCTTTACTGAGCTTATTTTTTAATTTAAAAATATTGGAAAAAGACACAAAATTTTCTGAGTTACAATCTTCTGTAGACAGTAATACATTATTGTATATTTTTAGATTATGCTTTATTGCCCTGATCAAAGAGATTTTAAAAGTGTAGGAATAAAGTGTAGCCTTACCTTGCCAGCAGAGAAATTAATAAATTACTATAAACCCAGGTACTCTTTACTATATTAAAGAAACTTCCAATTTCAGTTTGAGGTAGAAATTATTAAAGAATTATTTTAATATGGTTTCAGATTTTTCCGTACTTCATAAATTATTTTTTTCTTAGAAGCCTAATTGTTTTAACAAAATTACCTGAAAATCTTGATTTTAATTACAAATGTGATGCTTCTAGACCCCATAATGGGTAAAAAGCTTGATTACGTGACACATAAAGGTTTGAATTCCACGCAACAAGAAAAGTAATACGATATTGCATTTAAAATAATTTGATTTTAAGTCAGTTTTGTTCATTTATAAACCCCAATTTATTCTGCAGCAGCTCTGATAGTGTTTACTTTTTAAAATCAAATTTTCCAATTTGACAAATATTTTTCTTCCATTCTGCTACGTGAAAGAACCACACCCACAAAACATTTTACTACATGGGCAAAATAGTGAAGCTGCATACAATGCTGACAAAAATCATGCAACAATTTATATAAAACAACATTTTTCTTTCTTACTTTTATTTTTTTACTGCATATATAATTATGGAGTTTTGTTTAAATAAGGATAATAGATAAACATATTTGACGTGATTGTATCATCCTTTGTTGTTTAAGTTGGCTGTACAGGAACACAGCAAATTTTATGAAGTTGGATGGAAAGAGCCTCTAGACACTGGAGATAGAAATATCTGTTGTGTTCAGTGGCCAGTGTAGTCCTCTAACAGGTAACAGGGACTATTGCAGAGAATAGTATTGGGAAAGCTTGCACCTGCTGGATTGGAGTTGCGAGAGTATCACACTTGCAAAAAGCTAGCTATTGACATTAAATTGTGGACTTGTGATTTAATGACGGAGAGGGCTGATTTATTTTAATTTTTTCATAATCCATTATGAAGGATCAAAATCTACCCCTTGTATTTAGTAAGAGTTCACATTTTTTCCTATATCATTTTAGCTCACGAATGGATAAGATTTAGCCGGTTGGATTTACCTGCTGACTTCATGGATTAGCTGCCAGATGACTGTCACCTTCCCTTGCAAAGCTATTGTGTGCCTGTTTTGGTTTTGAGTTTTGTCAATACTGATAGTAGTTCCATGACAATAAGTTTTGAGCAGCAACTTTCATGTTCAATTTTTGTCCCAACAGATGTAGCTTTGGAAACATTATTTGAAAACTGATGGGCTGGCTGCTGGCAGAACATGCCTTTCGGCTTCTCTGCTGCATTTAGTCAATTTTACTAAAGACTTTTAACTTTCTTTATTAAAGGACAACCATCAGCCTCCCACATAAAACCTTTGCCACTACAGTTGCACACAGGCAACTCCTAGACTAGTAAAGGCTGGAGGTAGAGGTAATAACAGTAAGTTCCACTGATACCTTTTCTGTCTTATGTAGTCCTATTTTAAAGTGTCTTCTGTTTCTTGGAAAAACCTACCATTGGCATTTAATGTAAGAACCAATCATCTTTTCTTTTGGAAATGAATCTTGAAATCTTGCTATTTTGGAGATAACTAGATTAAAAAAATAAATTAATATTGGAGCTGAAAAGTTGTTAGCTCTCAGCTAGAAAGACTTTGTTAGGATTTCATGTTTCACACATATTTTGTATCTGTTGGTCAGTGTTAAGAATACCCTTCATAATGAACTGCTTGTCTCATAGTCTGTCATTCTTGTCTCTTTGACTTACTCTGTGAGTATCTTTCTTCTCTGATTACTTACTGATTGTTTGAATTGAAAGGACAAACTGTGTTTAACTGTGCAATTTTGAGAGGACTTAGTGAGTAAGAAGACTCAGACCCTGATGGGAAGATTAAGAAGTCAGGGGAAGGGAGGTGGTGAAACAAGTACACATCTGTTTTTGTTGTGGGCCTTGTTTTGTTTTTCTCACCAGGGCATTTCCCTCCTCACCACACCACTGATTCAGAAAACCTGATTTTCTGTGAATAAGGTCCAGACACTTTAGATTGTATCAGTTAGATTTTTCATTTCCTTACTTGGACAAAGATATACAATNCCACCACACCACTGATTCAGCTCTCAGAAAATTTGATTTTCTGTGAGTAAGGTCCAGACACTTTAGATTGTATCAGTTAGATTTTTCATTTCCTTACTTGGACAAAGATATACAATGTTTAGGGATTAAGTTTTTCCGATTTCAATTGCAACCTATATACTTCATTGCCTAAGTGCTACTTTAGCATCAATTGCAAGAATATAAATAAAAAGCACCACTCTCTATTTGTTCATCTAGGACCTTGAAAAGCAGTAAATCAAAATCCTTTCGTGGTCTACCCTCAGTTCTCATGACAGGACCAATACATTTGGACTGCTGTAACTTATTTAGATGATGTTTGTCAAGATGGTGGCTTTAAAACACATAGCAGCTTTTTTACAGCAAAGCTGATTACTATTTTATGTTTCTAACCCCATGGCAAAGAGGACCTTAAACATTTCCCCTTTCCAAGCAAGTTTACTCCACTATTCAGGGACAGTCTCTGTGTTCCTGGAAACAACTTAGATGTGCAGAAAAAGAGATTTTGTGTCTGCTAGCCTTTCCCCAGCATTGTGAACTCCAGTTTCTACCTGCTTTTGAGGGGTCAGTGAGAGAGTGCTGGACACACAAAATAGCAATATTTCCCATCCCAGGAAATTAGGCAGCATGCACTATTTCCTTGCAGAGGAAAATAATCAAATCAATGCTGTAGATTGACAGCTGTGATTAACTTATTTTGCCTAAAAGCCTAATTTTGCCACTCAGTGTAGACTGAGTAGAATGGAAATTGCTGTCCCAGGTGAGGACTCAAGGACTTTAGGAAACGGGAAATGAGGCTTTTGGTACACACACACATCTTTTTAGTGGAAGCCATGGTAAAAAAAATAGAATTTGGATTTTGTCAAACACAAAGCAGAGTTTCCTTTATGCACCAGGGAGCAAGCTCAGCCTACATTATTGCATCTAAGAGTTAAATTGTGATAATTCGTCAATCCTTGGAAGTATTTTATTCTCATTCTGGCTTTTTCAGCTAGTTCTCCTGCTTTTTTTTTTTAAGGCATCACTTTGATTGCAAGTTAGATCTTTGAAAATATGTCCATGAATTTCATCTCTTAGACATGTAATTAATCTTCATATAGCTTTGGTAGTAATGCAAACACACCTGTAGGATGTTTTCCATTGAAAACACAAGGAGAGAACCTGTAATAAATCTGAGAGTGATAGCTTTATCGTGACTGACAGTGCTGCTGGAGGCCTCTTCTTTATGAGTATAATTTGGGAGTATATAAAGGAGAGATTGATTTCCACAGACCACTCTGTTTTCCTTAGTATTTATTCTTAGTCTGTATAACCCACTCCAATTTTTATTTTACAGAAAGACCTAACACATGTGACTTGATTAAAACAATGCATATTGTGTTTCTATGAGTCAGCACAGGCTAATGTGAATACAATTTAATTTTGTACTTTGCAAGCCCCATGACCGAGTGCTGCGCATGATTTATCAGGGAGTTGCAGCTCTCTTCCTTGTCAAGACTTGTTCTTCTGGATCCTTTGGAAACAACAGTTTAACCTTTTGAACAGAGGCAGTACCTTCTAGCCGGCGAAGATGAAGTGCTTTGAGAATGAGGCTATGGGAGTAATGAGATGTGACTGTGAGATGAGTCTTGCTTGACAAGGTACAACAAACCTCACATCTCATGCTAAGAAGTGGATGTCACTTTGATCTGCATGAGGCTTAGTGCTCGTGGATTTGAGCCACAATATGTGTGTGGAGTCAAATCCTTCTGTTACAGGGAAAAAGTTCCCCCAGTGTCCACAGGGTCACCCAGGAAGTGCAAAAGGGGGGAAGCTGACTCCTTGACAAACCCTCACAGCATTCACTTGGTACATAACAATAACACTTCTGCTGATAGGGAAATTGAAAACTAACATTTTAAATAACTTGGTTAATGTATCCTTGCCTTAAGTTCTGCCTCTTGAACCATGCTGCTCCTAGGACACTTTTTCTTTTTTACAAATCCCATTTTGGAAATCTACAATTTTTATTGTAGATAAATCTACAATTAGCAATTTTCTTAAATGCTCCTCTGTTATGAACTGTGATGATTCTTTCTTAATTATTTATCCTGTAGGAAGACTAGGCAGTAATTCTGAGTGGGGCAGAGAGAAGCTGAGTGTTGATGGGAATTCACCAAATACAGCAAATGAAAAATTTATGGAAATGAGAGGCCTTATAGAACACAGAACATCTTTCTACTTGCTTGTGCTCCTTTATTCTTGCCCAAATCCACAATAGGATCTTTGCTCTGCTGCTTCTTTTATTTATAATCAAAACAAAATAAGGAGAACACAGCTTGACCACAGCCAAGATATGTCTTCATTTGAGGTCATCACATTTCAGTGCTGTGTCAAAAAATGTGTAAGAGACAGAAAGAGAGTCAGTCTAGCTGAAGTAAAGACACTGCACTGCCAATAATTGTCTTCTGTAATAGTTAGTCACATTGAAAATATTAATTAAAGAAGGAGTTGGGTGTTTTTTTAAAGTGTGATGTAATTCATTGCCAGCTGGCTGACCAAGAGCCTGGAGTAGGTTATTTGTCTCTCTCAGAATAGGAAGAACAGATCTTTTATTTGTCTTTGTTAAAACCGTGTATACTTGGCTGTACCAGACCAGGCAGATTGCTTGAAGTGACTGACTGCCAATGTAATTTGTGTTGGTAAATAAATATAAAATGTTGGGATCTTTCAAAGATGGGATCAGGAGGCAATGACTGATGCCAAGCAGAGTGCACTCATTTCCTGAGAAACAAAACTGCTCCATCAGCTCACCTTAAGCTTGATTTGCACAAACTCCATTTGTTCTGTCTCTTCATAAGAAAAGCTGTTAAACTGAAAAATCTCCTACGTCTATTGTGTAATGTCAGGCTCACCTGGCTCCTTCATACAGCCTGAATAAAGGGTTATCCTTTGGCCTGTCCCATAAGGCTTGCTTTTTGTCTTCCTGTCAAGCAGCTTACCAATGCTGGTTAGTGTATGTGTTAGCTTTGGCTGGGATGGAGTTAATTTTCTTAATTTTCTTCTAGCTACTATAGGGGTATATTTTGGATTTCTGCTGGAAACAGTATTGATAACCACAGGGATGCTTTCATTACTGCTGACCAGACCTAACACGGTTAAGACCTTTTCTGCTCCTCCCGCCACCTCACTTGTGGTTGGGCTGGGAGTGTACAAGGTGATGGGAAGGGACACAGTCAGGACATCTGAACAAAATTTACTCAAGGGATACATCATGCCATATGACATCATGTTCAGTATATGAAGCTGGGGAAAGAAGAAGCAAGTGGGGATGTTTGAATAGATGACATTTGCCTTCCCAAGTCTCTGTGACCTGATGGAATGCAGCTTTCCTGGGGATGGTTGAATATCTTCCTGCCCATGGGAAGTGGTGTATGAATTTCTTGGTTTGCTTTGCTTGGCCTTTGGCTTTTGCTTTACCTATTAAGCTGTCTTCATCTCAACCCATGGGCTTTCTCAGTTTTACCCTCCTAGTTCTCTCCCCTATCACACTGCGGGAAGTGACTGAGTGGTTGTGTGGTGCTGAGCTGACAGCTGGGGTTAAACCATGACAGCATAGTGGAAGAAGGTGGAGCAAGGACACAGCTGATATAGCCATGCTAAAGTAAAATAGTGAAACATAGATAATAGATGTGGACTTGGGAAAAAAACAGCTGAGACTCTAGTGCAAAAATTTCAAATTTGTACTGTTCTTCCAGAGGAGGCAAAATTATGGCACAGCAGAAGGCAACACCTCCCAGGCCTGAGGAAGGCAGCATTACTTCAGAAGGGGGTATCACCTGATAAAAGGAGGTATAGATAAACCTGCTGTTTCCTCATCCCTGCAAAAGACTAAGAAAAAGTGTAGTAAAGTCCTACCTGTTGTTGGTAGTAATAAGTTAGTCCCCTATTGCACTGTACTTTACTAGGAAACTCAAACTGGCTTTTCCTACAGCACAGGAATGATTGAAGGTAAATTGAGAGTCACTTAAACATACACATTTCTGTTAAGACAGACATGCAGACACAGAAAAAACCCAAAACTTATTTTATGGAACAATTCAGAAAGGGAAAAATCTTTTGTAGAAAGGAATAAACTCAACTAAAAGCAAACCACTATGCAGTTCAATAAAAGGTTGCCCTCTCCAGTCAAACAGATACAATTTGCCACAGTGTATAAAGAGGATCTTTTTCAATTTAGCTATTTCCATTAATGTATGAACCACTGATCAATATTAGACATCGCTTAGCTTTTCAGGTCATGAGAAACAGCTCACTGGCAAGCATTGTATTTCTAGGAGACAAAGTCGGTGGGGTAAATATATGACCATGCAAACAAATTGAATACTTTCCATGGAAGTTGAGAACCAAATTAATAATTCTCATTCATTGTGACAAAGGTATAAAGATTCAGGACTATTCCAAAGGCTGTGAATTTCTGGGCAGTCATATTAACATGGTGCTTGAATACATACAGAGACCTCTGGAGAAGGAAACAGACCTTGGAGCTTCACCTGCCCTTGAAGATTTGCAGGGGATAGGAAATTTCACATGTGAGGGGTATCTGAGTAAGTAGACTACAGAAACACAGTCAGGAAACTAAGGGACAAAATCATAATTTGTAATTTCTGATTGCTTTTTGTTAGAGCAGATTTCTGAGGCCTCAACTATCAACATGTCTCCATCATATCCAGCACTGAACATATTTGTAATTGGACACTGTTCTTGTTCTGCAGTCTATAGCAATAAAGGCAAGTAATATATTAGCTGTTATACAGATGGAGGACTGGGAGATTAAATATCTTGTCCAGGGTCAAAAAGGAAATGTGTGACAGGTCTGGGACTTGTGAACCTGGAAATGTCGAGTTGAAGGCCTCAGCTGTGGGCTGTATATTTACCCCTGAGTGTTAGCTGACCGTACATTTAACAAAACACTCCAAAGGACACCAATATGTTATTGCTCCTATTGGAAAAGGACTAGAACCATGCTTCTTCTGACAAGTGGCCAAATCTTGCCTGGGCAAACTATTCAGTTTTGATAAATTATATGAACTAATTTGAAAAATAGTTTGTTTAGTCTTCTGACTATGCTTACATAGATTCTTCACAGAACAAACTATGTCTCCTTCTTGTAAATATTAATAAATAATGTTTTTTACGTTTCACTTAGGAGCAATCAAACAGGCAAGAAATAACCATGACTGCAAGCCTGATCTACTAACACAGTTCGATGCCATCAGAAGAATTTTTGTCAACACTGAGTTCAGGCAGTTAAAAACGATGGACTAAGTATAGCAGGGATTTTGCCTTATTTGAACTACAGAGCTTCTCTTTTAGCTTAGTAAAAGAGGAAATACTTTGGGAATCAATGACCTGGGTTGTGGCTCCATTAGTAGTTTGGCCCAGTTTTAATTAGCTGATGATGTGTGCACTATCGTTTGCTAATAAAGGGTGTAATGATTTTAGATGGATACTGCTGTAAAGCCCCCAAATTTTACGTGTGCACTGTCCAACATTAAGCCTTCTGGTCTCTTCTGGGTCATCTCCACTTCTAGTGGGAATCCTGAATGGGTGTTCAGGTTTGGATGCAGCAGAGATGCTGAGCGAGAAGCTTTTCTGACTGGTGCTGTGCTGGAGTGGCTTTTGACAGCAGGATACCCAAACTCTCCCTGTAATTAACCATGTACTGAGGGTCCATTAGAGTGGTGTGTGATGACTCTAGGCCAAAGATTTCTGGCTTTACCATGGCCCTGGAAATATCAGGTTATCCATGAAATAATTTCAGTTTACACTATGTGACTAAAATCGAGACAAACCTTTTAATACTTTGAGTAGCAGGGTAGGGGGTCAGAGAAGATAGCATAGATGATGCTTTTTCAGAGTGTGATTAATTCTTTTCCATGTAGGGAAAAAAAAAAAGGATTAATTATTAAACAGAACACTTGAAATGACTAAATTTTTGTTAGTTGTGTTGTAGTCGCTTTCTTCAGTAGTGTCATTGTCTCTTTTTTTGTGCAACAAGTGAGGGAGTCTATAATTTGATATTGAGTGGGATTTGTATCTTATTTATTTTGCTGTTTAACAGAGGTACAATACAGAAGTTTCTGCAGAAAAAAGGAAACCCAAAACCCTCCAGAAAGAGAAATTGAGGCAAATCTAGTATGCACGTATTAAAAACTATGGGTCCTCCACTAAATCTGTTTTTTGAAAGTGAAGAGAGTGCATATATGTGTATGTGTGAATTAAGAAGGTCTTATTTCTTTTCTTAGCAACATCACAGAAATATAGAACAACTCAGGTTGGAGGCAAGCTCATAAGATTGTCTGGTCCAAATTTTCATGGGAAAGAGATTGTAGGATATCATCTAGTACCCTGTCAATTGCATCTTGAAAACTTCCAGTCATAGGAACTCTACCACATCCCTAGGTAAAAAAGCTTTATCAAAAATGCAATCAAATGCATTTTAAAAACTCTGTTTACCAGTAACATGTCTGAACAAAAAGGAAATAAAAGCGAAATGCCTAGTGAGATATTCTGGATCTGATTGAGCATAATCATCCCCACACTAAGGAGCAGAGAAGATTTAGTATAATATATTATCAGTGCCAGAGGACCTTACCTTCCTCAAAGTATCTTCTTGTTTCCTCTCTCCACTCCTTAAGTCTCAATTTGTGCTTGCTTTAGATGATTTTCCATCTCTCAGAAAGGCAAAGTGGCCTACTTGTTCCCCTATAATCATGTTGCACACAGAACTTAACTAGGTGGTTTACCAAGTCCTGTGGGATTGCTCCTCATAGAAGAAAACCAAAATCGGACTTAATGCTGTTGGGACTGGCGGCTCTAAACAGCTCATTGTCAGACTGATCTGCTCCTAAAATTCCCAAATGGGTGTGGGAAGCCCCATTGAGTGTTTAATGATAATGTGGTTTTCCTCTTTCATTAACTTTTGTGTACAAACAGCTATCATGCTCACTGGATACTAAGCACTTTACTGCCCATCTAATCCCAGTCAATGCTACTTAAGGCTAATCACATACTAACTACATCTCCCAGTGACAAAGCTGCATCCCCACTCTGTCTGTATTGATCTCCCATCAGTCATTTGTAAGTGACCGTGCTAGACATGAGCCTTGGGCATTTTTCCAATACAAAAGCCACTTAACATTAAAATTGTAGGATCTCTTTTGGCCATTTTACAAGTCTTTATCAAAAGCATATAAAAACCTACCTTTAATCATAACTACTCTATGAATTTTTTTCACCTTTGACCATTGACCCCTTTAAGATAACGAGAGCATTTGTGCCCAGACTGCCCTTCTTGAAGTTTTATTCATTGCCTGAGAGGGCCACTAGAAGCAATGGCAAAAAATGCTGGAAAAGAAAAATTTTTTGCAGCAGTGTTTGTTTCATTTTAACAATAGCAACACTAAAGTGGTCATTATTTAAGAGGGTCATTGTTTCAGTCATTTATATGCCCTTTGGGTCATGTGCCCATCCCTTTACCTCATTCAGATGAGCAGGCAGTAGGGCTGCCTTTCTGTTCCCAGTCCTTTGCCATGTGCTTTTGTACTTCTTGGTATGGAGACTGTTTGTTTTGCATGTCTATGTGAAAAGCCAAACTAGTACAAATTCTTTTACTCTATCACTGCCACATATGAACACTGAATATATAATTTCAGACACTCTGTGGTTGTTGGATCCTGTTCAGGAGGTTAGATGAGAATTTTAATTGCATAATTCTGCCATCCTTTCTTTTCTGCACTGTTTCAAGTTCTCCCTAATTTGAGGATACATCTATGGCTTCAGAACAAGCTTAACAACTGTCTTTTTTTGAAGTTCAGTACTTGTCCAACTAAATCAGCTTGTAACATAGTTTGGCTGTGCTCAAGTAGCAACAATTTTAACAATTGCTCTGGTCGTGTGCAAGGCTGCTCACACTGGCCCGCGGAAATTATTAAAAAATATTTGTGGCGGAAATCTACACTGTTTGCATACAAGCCTGTAAAGTCTCCTCCTTGCTAGAGCTACAACTTGCTTTATTTGTTGGACTTTGAAACTTTAAACATTTCACAGACAAGTCTGACTTTATTCCCATAAGAGGATTCATCAGTGCATTTGAAGGGCCATATGTTGAGTTGACACTATCAACTATAGGCAATATGCCAACGAAGTACTCAGGCAGGCAGCTCTTCCTGAGCTCAATACTATCTTTTTTTTTGGCTATCTATTTTGATTTGTGTCGCATAAAATGCATCAATTACATATATAAGGAGAATTTATCCACAGGATGTTAATGGAGTAGTGTACAGTAAAAGGTCAAAAGCGCTGTGACTGATCCTCTCAGAATAACATCCAGGAAAAGCTTTCCTAAAAAAGACAAAGTATTTATAGTAACAATAGCAAAATACAAATGTCACTTTGGAGTCTATTTGACTAAATAAATGACTGTCAGCATTTTTCACTCAGTGTGTTACTTCTTAGGACTAAGACCAACCTGTCTGCTCCAAATTTAACAGATTTTCTACACGTGGCATGTTTGGCTATATGAAAACAGGTCTGATGGAATGCTGGGATAGTATAAAGGAAGATTAAAATGAGCTACCTAACGTGATGTGTTAGCTTCTTGTTGCATCATTTTGTGTCTGGCAGTATCACTGCTATGCCATGGCAATGTTGTGTTAGTAAAATTCAATCATGCCAGTGACCAAAGACAAAAAAAGTGAGGTGTTCTCAGCACCCCTACCAAACACCAAATCTAGTGGAAATTTGTGTGTGACTTGAATCTGTGTTTCTCTTCCCTTAGCAGTCCCAGAGAAACCTGTGCTGAAAAATTATTATGATTGTAATCACATTGTAGATGGTTCACCTGGTGATGAAAGTAACTCTGTGATGGGGCATTAACAGCATCAGATAACACTCCCTGAGGTGTTGGACTGCAGCATGCCAGTTGGACTGAATCTTGTGCCTAACTTAGCTATTTTGGACAGTAATTTTGAAATTTCATGATGGACAACAAGAAAAAAATTTTTTAAGCCATTGCAGTTGCAATACACGTATAGTACTAATCCAACTTACAAACAATTACATTTCTTCCAGACTTTAATTAAACACATAATCCATTTCCCACTAAAAAGATATATATATATAAATATATAATTATTAACAGTATTTCTTAATTTTTTTTAATAAACCAGAGAGGGTAAGCAACCTAAGTGACTCTTACATGGGTTATAAGCTAATTAATGGGTTTTATAACAAGCCCAGCCATCGTCTTTGTGATCTGTCTGTGGAAACTCTTAAAAAATTCCAGGCAAAGGACAGGATAAAAGACAAGACCCCATCTTGCAGACACTGGATCTAAATAGAATTCCTCAGGTTGGATGGATTTTGAGGTTCCCTTCAGAACTTATATTTGTTCCAGAGAAAGGAAAAACATGCTCCTGGGATATTGGAATCAGAATTCAAAAACTTTTAAAAGGAAGTACAGAAAGATTGCAGCTTTCTTATGGGAAACAGTGCAGAAAAAGCCACTTATGCTAAAGCTGTCATGGAGAATTTCCAGGAGAGACAAATTCCAAGAGATGATAAATGGACAGATATAAGCAACGTTCATAGAGAGGAATCAGAATGCAAAATGTTGCAAGAAAAAATGTGGAACTTTTGGTACCAAAAGAAATGGGAGAAATTGAGACAGGGATACAGAAGAGAAAAGAAGAGTTTCCTCATTAAATTGAGATACACATTTTTTTAAAATTTCTTCATTTGCTGCACCATCAGAAGGGGCAGATGCTCTCAGCTGATGCCAAACCAGAGTAAATTCTTTTCCCCCTTTCCTTTAAGATGCTGAGGGATATCTCTCAGCATCTGCTGCAGCAGAGAAAGCTTTTCTCAACAAAGAAAATTACTGTCATGGAGGTTGATTATGGGAATGGAGCCTACCTGGATATGGCTAATGGTCTGGACTGGTGAGTCTTCATCTACCTGGCAAGCTCTAACCATACCACTTAAGTTACCCCAACCTTCACTGAAATGAACAGATATACATCCGAGTGTGTACCCTGCCTCAATGTTTGACTCCTTTGGAGAACAAAAAAAGTGCCATTTATTGCAAGTAAACTTCAAAAGTTATTGCTCAACCAATGTATTCCATTGGAATCTTACTAGGCAACTTACAACATTTATGAAATAATTATATGTTGTTTTAATTTTCCCATTTTAGATCCCTCCTTTCAAACATAAATAATTTCTTGCTTTCTTTCTTCCATGAGCTTATTTTAAACAGATAAACTTTGGATTGCAGTTGTTGCATCCATAGAATCTTAATGCCTAACCTCAAAAATCTAAATGCTAAATAAAGCCTTTCCCTCCAGAGCTCTAACTATATCCATTTCTCTATTTTATTTCTGTTGGGTTTTTTTTTTCATTCTTCAACAAAAGAATAAGTAAATCCTCATTACCCAGAACTGTTTGAGGCTTGTCTATATAAAGAATATATTGTATTTTTTTGTGAATCTGTGTGTGTGTGTGCAGAACTGCATTGCATTAGTATTCCTGAATACAGGCTTTTTAATGTACTAATCTTAGGAAGGTAAAATCAACATTCAAATGGTAATTATTTAGGAAGTAAATTGATCAATTTGTCCTAAGCTCCATGAAGATGAACTGAGGTCAATCCACTTTGCCTATTAAGATTTTGAAGATATCTGGTTGGATTACTTTCACAGTAAGCGCCTGTTTTCCACTGAGGCATAAGGAAATGAAGAAAAAAAAAAAGGAAAAAAATAAAGATGATCAGAGTTTTAATGTTAGACCTTAGGAAAAACAAACTTTTCATGTAAGCAAAATTTTCCTTGTCCCAGCAAGATGTCCATGTAAATAACCTTTGTGTTATAAGCTTTTAGTAGTATAGTTCTCCCTGTGGTGAAAGTGAAATGGTTGCTAACTAAACAGAGTTGAGCTGTCTTGGTTCTATGGCCCTATATATAAATATTCTGAGTTATTTTTAAGGCCAACTCATGTGTGGATGAGCAACTACAACCTATATGGAAGAGGGACTGAAAGAACTCTGAGGTAAGCTATTCAAACAACTCTATAATTTCAAAACTGAGCATAGTGATTTTTTTAAACTCTAATAAAACATTAGCAAATTAAGTATTTGTTAAAATAATAGTCTATGACTCTTAAAATTATCACATAAAGTATTAAGGTAGAAGCACATATTTCTTGATGCAAATATCTAGACCACATGAATTCCATAAAATTCATTTCAAATTCCATAAAATCAAAACTTTTCTTCTAAGAAAAGAATATTTTGTAGAAAAACAGACAGATTTGTATAACGTGTCTCACTAGTGACTCTTTCTAGCTTTTCAGCTTGAAATATCCTCAGCTCAGAAATGGTCCTGTGCAGGTCAAGGCGTTAGTCTCAATGGTCCTTGTGGGTCCCCTCCAACTCAGCATATTCGGTGATTCAGTTATTTTTTCCACTGTCTCACCCCTTTTCTAGAGGTAATTTTCAGATGGTAAAGATTCCTTAGGTCTTAAAAATTTATTCTGAGAGTATAATAGAAGTACGGTAACTTAATATGGATTTCCCTAATGATTCTCTGATGTAAAGTACTTCATAAATAAGAAAATGAGTAAGACTGGTAACTCATTTCATATAGTCTTTTTCAGCTCATCATCATCCTCATGGTTTGAACTAGTGGCTTGAACATTAATTTCTTGGGGTTCCTAAATTACTTGCCTTGGACTTGATTTCAATATCAAGGTTGTGGAAGCCAAAGAAGACTGGTGGACAGAGCAGGATTTTTTTTTTTTCAAGACAGGATAAATTTTACCATTTAGGAAACTAGTTATCTATGTGGTCACTGAAACATAGAATCACAGAATAAGATAAGTTGGAAGGGACCAACAAGGATCATCAAGCCCAACTCCAGGGTCTGCACCGGACAGCCCCAAGAGTCTCATCATGTGCCTGAGAGCGTTTTCCAAATGATCCTTGAACTCTGGCGGGCTGGTGCTGTGACCACTTCCCTGGGGAGCCTGTTCCAGTGCCCAAACCTTGGGGTGAAGAATCTTTTTCTGATATTGAACCTAACCACCCCCTGACAAAACTTCAGGTCATTCCCTTGAGTCCTGTCTCTGGTCCTGTCACAGAGAACAGATCAGTGCCTGCCACTCCTCTTCCCTTCATGAGGAAGTTGTGACTGCAATGAGGTCTCCCCTCAGTCTCCTCTTCTACAGGCTGCTCAGACAAAATTACCTCACCTGCTCCTCATGGAGCTTCTCCTTAAGACCTTTCACCATCTTCATTGCTCTCCTTTGGAGGCTCTCTAAAAGTTTAATATTTTGTATTGTGGCACCCCAAACAACCCCCACCACTGGAGGTGAGGCTGCCCCAGTGCAGAGCAGAGGGGGACAATCCCCTCCCTTGCCCAGCTGGCAATGCTGTGCCTGATGCCCCTCTGGATACACTTGGCCCTCCTGGCTGCCAGGGCACTGCTGGCTCAGATTCAACTTGCCATTGGCCAAGATCCGCAGATCTCCTTCTGTGGCACTGCTTTCCAGTATCTCATTCCTCAGTCAGTGCATACATCCAGGGTTGCTGTGTCCTGGGTGCAGAATCCTTCACTTGCTTTTTTGAACTTCATATTGTTGGTGATTGCCCAGGCCAGGGAGGTGTCTTGTAGGGTATCCCTGTTGTTTGTAAACTTGCTTAGTATCCCTTTTAGTCCTGAACTTGCATTGTAGTGCAGAAGCAAATGTGTGACTCAGAACCTTGCAGGATGATCAATCAAAGCGCTATTAGTCAAGGATCTGTTAAAGGCTGGAAGCAGTCACTGCACATAGCAGGAGGAAGGTTCTTCCTCCTTCTCAGAATTTGGTAAGTGGGACCAGTACCTTCTACAACAAGTCTGAGGCTCTGGAACTAGAAAGCCAGACAACAGATGAGGTGGGAGAAGGTCCTTCTGATATAGTGGGGCCTCCTAAAATAATACCACCTGTACCCTGCATCAAGACCTCCTCTGTTAACAGGAAAAGAAGGATAGTTGTAATAGGAGACTCCCTTCTAAGGAGAGCAGAGGTCCTGATATGAAGACTGGACCCACCTCACAGGGAAGTCTGCTGTCTCCCAGGGACTCCGAGAAGGGACATTACTGGGAAACTTTCCAGTCTAGTAAGGCCCTCTGAATACTCTCCACTAATGGTTGTTTAAACTGGCAGGGAAGAAGTAACAAAGAGAAGACTGAGGGCTATCAAAAGAGGCTTTGGGGCACTGGGACAATTGGGAGAGGGATCAGGAGCCCAAGTAGTGATTTTCTTGATTCTTCCAGTAACAAGGATTAATACTGATAGTAATAGGCAGATCCATCGTTTTGATATGTGGCTCCAAAGATGGTCTCAGTGGAAACATTGGTTTCCTGCTGATTTCTGGTCTCATTTATGGCAAGAATGAAAACCAGTGATGTTCAAGGCTCTCATTTTATGGCAGTGACATTCTCTTGTCCCATCTTGTGTTGTCTTGTGCAGCTGCAGCTTGAAAAGTGCAAGCTGAAAGAGGTGGGAAGCTATACACAAACAAGTGACAGCTTCAGTCACTGTCTGGGTCTTTGAGAACCAACATTTTTAATTATTTCCATGATAAAACTTCTTGTCCGTATGCAATTTGCAGGATAATACATTCAACACAGGACCAGAGTCCAGGTGTCAGGTATGCAGTTTCCAGCTACTTTGGGAAAGAAACACAGGTGCATGAGCATGGTAAGAGCTGAGGTGTGCTGTAATCTCTAGGCACCTAGGGGGCTTGGACTCTGAAATACTTCTGATCTTCAGTAAGTATATAGTCCTTGTTCTTCATGGAAATTCAGAAATCCTTTGAGATGTGTAGTTCATAATCATAAGGCCAGATGTATTTATAACTTCCTTTCAGAGATCAGTAAGGGGAGATAATTATTTTATTTTGGAAATGCACATTTTTCATTGAAAAGTGGGATTTTTTTTCCCATGAGGCATTAAGAGTGCACTTTTTTCCCCCAGGTATATATAAGAAATACTAGATAAAGATATGGTGATTCTTCCACAGTAAAAGCAGGAATTCAGTTTTAGTGTGAATTTTATGGCTTTTTTCAGTCTATCTTTGCAGTATGATCCTAGTATTTGTATGTCTTTCATTTCTTGCCTTTCCATGAGCTCAAGATGTATTATCAAGTTTTAAAACAACAGTCCATCTGAAGAAAGACAATAGAAAGGAAAATTTTGTGCTATTACAGGGTTCCATTATAATGGTAACATTTCCATGGAAATTCATAGCAGTATCTTTAGGCCTTCTTCAGATGTTTTATAAGATATTAGGATATGTGGTGTATAGAGACAGTAGGAACAGATATTCTCGTGACCCCTCTGGTCTACACATGTACTGGGTGCTTGTGAGTGTGGGGCTAATTTAAAATCTTGATACAAACTTCCCTAAATCCAAGTCCCAAACCTACTTTTCAGTATTTTTAAGAATCAAAACACTCCATATTCCTTGTACATTTTCACTGCTCTCCAGGTTGAATTTTGCTTAATAATAGTGAGCTCCAGCCTTGTGGAGACAGATAAATTCCAAATAACCTTTGACTGTACAATAAGAGACTTTGGTGAGTAAAGCAGTACATCAAATATTTCTGTGTGAATGTACAGTTGATTAATCACTGGAGTAGTGTTTGTAGATTGTCTTTAGACAGTTCAGTTGTAGATTTGAATGTCAGCATTATCATAAATGAATTCCTATCCTGTGTGGTGATGGCCTCAAGGAAAGCAACAGGACTAATGGTAAAATCAGTTTTGTACCTTTTATTTGCAAAACAGATGTTTTCATACAGAGGCCAATCAAAGATTCTCAAGGAAACAAACATTTTGGTGCTCCACAGATGAGGAACTATGGTATAGAGAAGAGGAAAAATGGAGCAAAAACTGGAACCCAGGAAGAGAATATGTGTGCATGTGTACAGTGAGCTATGAATGCAGACAAGATATGACTTGAAAAAGGTTACTGAATCTCTGAATCCATCTTTCTGCCAGAAGAGTATATTCCCCAGTAGAATTTCTTATGGAGGGAGAGACAGAAGAGAGAGTAGAAGGACAAGAACAATTATGCCATTCCTAGTTACCATTCACAAAAATCCACTAATTAACATTAAAATTAAAGAAATAAGGCTTAAGGGAATGTTTGAAGTTTGAATGAGTTGAGTTCCCTTTCCTGTGTCCTGCCTAACTGGCTGTTGAATGGACATGAGAGGACTTCCGATGATTCAATTCTGACTGTTACGAAGAGCAAGGATCCTCCAGGTTGTGTAGATAGACCCGAACCACCTCATGCTTATTTGTCTTAGAAGCACAGAATGGTTTGGGTTGGAAGGGGCCTTAAAGTTCCTCTAGTTCCAAACCCCTGCCATGGGCAGGGACACCTGCAGTAGACCAGGTCATTCAAAGCCCAATCCAGACTGGCCTTGAACACTTTCAGGGATGGAGCATTTACAGCCTCTCTGAGCAACATGTGCCAGTGCCTTACCACCCTTAAAGTAAAGAATTTCTTCCTAATATCTAATCTAAGCTTACTCTCTTTCAGTTTAAAGCCATTACCCCTTGTCCTGTCACTACATGCCCTTGTGAAATCTTCGTCTCCAACTTGTCCTATGGGTATGAGAAAAGATTACTTTAATGAGAAATGTGATTATCAACTACAAAGAGGATTAGGCCCAGCTCCCATTGCAACAGAGAGAAAATTTCTCAAAGTAATTTGCAAATTGTAAAAACAGTATTTGGAACAATTCTTTGGTTGGAGGACTGTCCATTATGAGAAGATGACCTGTAAAATGGTATTGTCCAGAAAAGTGCTCGGGAATAGACAGTGTCATCTTTTCAGTTCTAATCTTTTGTAAATGACTATTTATAGAAGTTACAGGAGTTCCTTTGGGTACTGCCTTTCTCTATTTCTTGTCTAACTTATACAACCAAATTTGGGAAAGGATATTTTGTATTCTTTGGGAATGATAAGGGCAATCATGGGCAAATATGGAAAACAGTTTTTGAAACATCTCTGTATTCTACCTGGGATGCTTTAATATCCATGAAATAATTTAAGTTCTTTCTTACATTTGTAGTCTTTTTAGGCTATGAATACATCTGGTGAAAATTTTACTTCTATAATCACATTCAGTTTTCCTGAATTTTCGAAGGTATTTGTAAAGGAACATTTATTTTGTATATGCAGGCGAACTATCAATAACAGGCTGCAAGGTTTTGTCTTGTTGCTGAACCTCTGGCAACTTATTTTGAACCTTGGAAAGCTCCCTATTCAGTTTTCAGGAACACTGAAAGGTACTACAATGTATGGTTTCCAAATTTTCCCAGACAAGCACAGGAGAAATAAAAGGCCTGTTTGTCCACATCATTAAACCACCTTGCAGTCTGGTACAATTGGCAGGCTCTTCTCCAGAGAGATTCAGAACAAAAACTGCATGGGTTTTTCTAGGTCAGGTTGGAAGTAGGCTGGCAGAGCTGTGTCAGGCAACTTCTTCTCTGTCTTTCTGAACTCAGGGGTCCAATCTTGAGATGTTCTCAGCAGTCTGAGTCCCACAAAAAACAAACCTATGACTACCCTCTTTTCAGGAATATTATATTCCCTTGCAAATCTGTATGTTTCAAAGCTGTGAAATGTGCACTATGAGTTTTGCACTTTTATTACTTTCCTTACTATCTTCTATTCATATTGACATTGTATGACTTTGTTAATAACATAGTCGTGGTCTTGCCTCTTTGACTTTTTTGAAAGTGAGGGAAAGATATTTTATGTTGCCAGAGCACTAGAACTCAGCAGAATTATGTGAAGGACTTTTTTTAATGGAAAGGATATTATAAAAGGCAAGTCCTTCCTTTAATAATATTGATATTCCTCTTGTGCAGCCCCAAGCCCATTTGTATAATGCCAGTTTTGTATTACCTTGCTTGCTGTTTTTATTATCCACAGAATACAAATTAACCTCTTGTGTTGTGGGAAGACTTGGCAAACATAGCCAAGACTGGGACAAAGGGGTGCAGAAAGTCTCTCTAGTTCAAAGAACTTTGAATAATATTTTTTTTCTTTTTTTTTTACTCTTTGAGCACCACCTTCCCTGTTTTACCCTTTGTTGGTTTAGGCAAAGTGACCTAACAGAAGTAGTCAAAGTAGGCCTAGATTTCATGGTTTCTGATGCTAAGGATCCTGTTTGATTACTTAAATCACAAACACCAACTATATTGAAAGAATAGATTAACTTCAGCATTATTTGTAAAACAAAGCCCAGTAAGAATGGAGAGGACTTTTAAAACAGTATTTAAAACTGAAGAGTGTGATTTTTTCCATGAACCTTTATATAAGATTCAATAAGTTTTGTAAGATTTCAGTAAGTTTTATTCTTATATGCAAGGAAAATAAGAAAAATCACTAATCAAACCCCTCCAAAGAATAATAATTGTCCTTAGTCCTGGTTTGGGTTCAGTGAAAAGTGTCTGTATTTTGGTTTTAAGTGCAAACTTTTGAAGGGCAACCATGAAAATGTCCATGTGTGAAGCCACTGCTCAAAGCAGAAGCCATACTCACGGATCTGTGCCATGTTGGCTGCCCCTGGCCAGAGGGTGCCAAGAAAAGCCTGTTCTGTGTAGCAGACCCTGGGCACAGGGGCTTGCCTGGGCCTTGTGGACACACCTGGTGCTGTGTTGCCTGGCAGCACATGGAAGTATGGCTCTGCTAGAGCTACCCGAGGCTTCCTCTCAGATGCCACCCCAGCCTTCATTCCTTCCCAGAGCAGAAGGTCAGCTCTGCTCCTCTTGTGAAGACAGACATGTCTTGAGTTGCTTTCCTGATGAGGGCTTTGGCTTCAAAGTGACACAGGGGTGTTGAAAAACAGCATCAGTGTGGAGCACCAGGTGTATGGCCACCTTGCTATGTTTTCAAAAGATTTGTTATACTGTATTTGCTATGGTAAACAGTTTTGACCTTGGTAGACAACTGGTTCTTTTCACGTTCAGATACGAGGGTGAACAGCTCTCACTTTAGCTCTTTGCCTTAGTGGCAGCAAAGCATGTAAGAAAAGCTGAAGAAAAGTGCTGAACCCCTAGACACAACATAATGAGGTACATATGCCACAGGACACTAGGTATGCATAAAATGGATCAGTTCCTTACATGTATTCCTTGAGCAGGGAATAGAATAGACGCACAGAATAGAAATACAAGGGATAAACCAAATACACCTGCTCCTTTCCAAACCAACCCTATACAGCTATTTGAAATGCTTATATACATATTTTCGTGTGGTCATTTGTTTGTTTATGTGCATGCTCGTGTGTCCTTAGCAATCCCATAGAATGATAGACTTTTTCTTTAAAAATCTCACTTGTAGGCTTGTACTTAATTTATCGTGTTCCTGTATTACTGTGACTTTTTTTCCTGCAAAACCTCATAGCTTATAAATTACCATAAGATTAAACCAGATATTGCTAATGTATTTTAAACAGTTGTTAAATTACCAAAGTTGGTTGATCCCTTCCTTGAAATTTGCTGATCCTAACTTTAAATGACTCCTAGGTTATTATTTATATCTTTTAAATCTTTTATAGTGGTACACGGGTGCTTTTATGAAACCTGGTGTAACATATTCTAAGAACAAAAGCATATTTATGTAAGTAGCACTGGGAGCTGAGTTGGCAGGTGTTTGCCACAAAGTCTTAACCCCTAAGCATTAGGCATGAAGTGCATCCTCAAAAGGTTGTGAGAGTCTCTTTTTCTGCAGAGAAACTGTTCAGGTTCCAAATGTATTTAACTGGAAAGAATGGCAGGGCTTGTGCTATCATCAAGTTTGTGGGCTACAGAAAGAAATGAGGATTTAGGAATAACATTTGCAACAAATATCATAAACAGAAAATCAAGACTGTTGTGGTGGCCAGGGAGTCTCAGAGAAACTGCAACCTTATATAGCTCATGAGAGAGCAAGGCGAAATTGTTCTTGAGAAGAAAGCAGTCTCAGACGTATAAAGAAGCAGGCAAGGCTATAGTCTCTACTCTTGCACAAACTAGACAGGAAAACTGTCCAGCTGGAGGAGATCCAGGGATGTCCTGCATGAAGAGGGATAGCAGAGGGAGAAAAGCCTGTAAAAAGAAAAGGACTTTGTCTAGAGCAAGGGTCAGTCATCTTGTGTTAAGGTAGTGAAATCTCACACAGAACTCCAAAGTTTTCTTTGGCTTCTGCTAAAGCCAGTGCTTTGCATGAATCTGTTGGAGAAGGTCAGCAAGGAATGACAGTAACTGAGAGTAGAGTAAGATGTGGCTGGTGATTTCCTTTCAGCTTGTATGCAAGAAACATGTTGGGTCCTTTAGCTTCTTCTATATGGGAGCAAAATCCATGGTTCAACGTGCTTAGCAAAGATTACCAGCAAGTCCTTTCAATAAAAATACTTTCATTGGAACATGTCATTTCACTGAAAACACACTTTGGAGACAGAAAGTATAGCCAATTCAAGAAGACTTTGTTAGGAAAAGTTTCTGGCTCCAGAACCTCACTTTAGAGAAGCCAATGTCCCCATGAGCCCCAGGATCTCGTGTTCATAGGTTACACCAGTGAAGTGAGAAACGTTAACTAAGCCCCTGCTCTCACTGAATGAAATCAGGGTATAATCACCTTCTCTGACTCAGAGGACAGCTCAGGCTTCAATGCTCAGCTCTGGAGGGAAGTAGTTGCTGAGAAGTTGCTGTGAGACTTCCTTGGAGAAAGTAGGCAGCATTGCACTGACCCTGCAATATGGCAAGGAAGACTATGGGCTGGAGTCAGCACAGCCACTTCCACTGCTGAATGCTGCAGCAGGGGAGTGTGGAGGTGGTAAGATGTCTTTTTTTATTTTGTTATGTTGTGGTTGGGTTTTTTTGGTGGTTTTTTGTGGGGGCTTTTTTTTTTTTGCTTCCTTTTTTTTTTTAAGAAAAACTTCAGAGTTTTTGTAAGAGGAGGAAATTTTCCTATTCTGCTCTTATGGTTACTTACTAGCAAGTGGTAATGTGTTATGTTAATATGTTAAGAGGCTGAACAAAGTGTTCACACATGTATGAGATGTGTTAGTGTTTTTCTCTGAAAATGGGACTTATCTTCCAGCGTGTTGATTGAGGCTTCTCAAAAGGGCTTTATTAGGCCTTAATTTCATGGAACTGGCATGGAATTGTGGTTCTCCACAAGCCATTTATCTCATACTTTTCCTGCAAGTCTCTTCACTGATGGCATACAAAATTCTATTCTATGACTAACATACTCTCAATGAAAAGTTCTATTTTAGGCTTTGCCTGAATTTTTTTTTCCTGTGAGGAAGTATAACTGTTAGTTAATATCCACTGCAATTTTACCAAGAAAAAATACTTATTAAAAACCTTCTTTGTAGTTCCAGGTTTCAGTCACCTACTTTTTATTTCATATGTCTGCCATCATTCACATATTAAATATCAGCCTTTCTAAGAAAAGATATGAAAGACCTGCTTTTTATGGCTATGATTTTACAACAATTTTTAGTAAAAAATTCCTGCATGTATAATTTTATTAGCTTTCATAAGAATATTCAGGCAGATAACTTCATACAGAATCTTGCGTGCAGTTGGTGGTGTCCCATGTTTAAAAAAAGAGAATATAGATCTCAGAGGATGGCTACTAGGGTGGCTGGGGGCATGAAGATCATGTGAAATGGGAGGAAGCTAGAAGAGTTTGGTTTGCTTGGCCCTCACATAGAGATCAAGAAACTAAATTGTTTCCTCAGTGAAGGAGGACAAACATCAATAAGGTAGATAAGCTGTTTGAGTTGAAGGATGATAATGGTGTGCAAACAGATGAAAAGGAATGGGAAGAAATTGAGCCTGGAAACTGCAGGAGAAGTCCTGGGCTTGTGGAAGACTGTTCTACTTTGAATGCTGGGAACAGTGCTGTACATTTAGAGTGGGCCTGTTAGATGGAAGGGGCTTGTCCTTGCCCCAAGAGGCTCCCTTGGGAGTGCTCTGGTGAGCCCAGTGCCAGACCTAGACAAGTGTTGTGGGTTAACCCTGGTAGGCAATTCAGTCCCACACAGCTGCTTGTTCACTTCACGTCCTGGTGGGATAGAGGTTAGGAACAGAAGAGTACAAGTGTGAAAATTTGTGAGTTGAGTTTACAGCTTAAGTTAACACAAACAAACAAACAAACAAAAAAAACAAACCAGAAGAGCAAAGAAAAAAAAAAACAAACACAAGAAAAACAATGGATGCAAACCCACCCACAATTGTTCTCTGCCAGCTGACTGATGCCCAGGCAGTTCTTGAGCAATTGCAGCCCTGGAAAACTTCTTCCCCAGCTTTTATTGCTGAGCACAAGGCCATATGGTATGGGGTGTTCCTTTGGTCAGCTGGGGAGCTGCCTCTCGACTTCTTGTGCGCTCCCAGCGGCCTATTCTCTGGTCAGGGGGCATGAGGAGCAGAAAAGGCCTTGACAGTGTAAGCACTGCTCAGCCATAGCTAACACCTTAGTGTTACTGTGTTATCAACTCTTTTTTTCATCATAGATGCAAAACAAGCACCATGCCAGCTAGTATGAAGAAAATTATCTGTATCCCTGAGAAAACCAGTAAATTATGGATGGATGGATTCAAAGGACAGGCCTCTCTTGTATTATCTGGGTCCTAGGAAGATTGAACTGGCCATGTGACATCTGCAGTAACCAACACCTATTAATGATATGTTATAGAGTTTCAAGTGGTTCTTGCCAAGGCAACAGGTGTCCAGTTCAGTACCTTTACACTTTCAACTGCACTATGCAAAGGCAATTTATTTTAAACCAAAACTTCCCATTGAGATAAATGGAAAATTGTGATTAAAACTGATCACACAATAAGGCCTCATTTGGCCTATAGAGCAGCCTAAACATGGAGTAGAGTAGGCTTACTTTGGGTTAAATTTGTTCCAACCTCTCTTCCAGTGGTGCTGTTATGACACAAGAAAGATCTTCTGATTGGATGGCAAAATGTTCCGTGTTAAAAATTCAAAAATTGTTTATTTCACATCTACACTTCAGAAACTGGTGTATCTCCTGTTTGAACTCACAAGCCTGTGGGATTGCCTTCAGTCTGAGCTTTGCTTTCCCTCCTTTACCCAAAACCCACCACATTTGATACATCTGTCACTTCATCCTCTTCTTGAGCATCCTTCCTACAGGCAATTCATTCTAATTTTGACTGAGGTGCGATGTTTTTCTCACTCCTAAGGACTTGACTTGGTGTGTGACAACCTCCGAGAGAAGCAAGTGGAAAGAGCTTCTCCCAAATCTTACTGCAGTTTTATTATGCCGGAGGACAAAGAAAAGCACAAAAATGTGCTTTTGCCAGGTTGGGACTAGCTGCTGGTGAAGCCAGTGTAGTGATGCCAATGAGGCCTTTCACTTCCAGGAGAGCTCCACTTTCCATTTATACCTGTAAATGTTCTCCTCTTCAAATCCCAGACTTCTCTCACCTTACACCCCCAGAAATTTAGCAAAGTGCATTTATTGTCTCAGGAATATTTTCGATATTTAGCAGATAATTTGATTCTGAGAAAGGCATTGACTGCTGCAGCACAGAGGCCAGATCCTCATTGCAGGCAGACAGACTCCACTTATTTTCCTGGCTCTTCAGATTTACTACTAACACACTGGCAGACAGTAGTAGTGGATATGATGATGTAGTGTTGGAAATAATCCTGGGTTTTAGTAATACCTACACATTGCCAGACAATTATGTCCAAAGAGCCCAGATTTTCTAGAAGTGCTGTTCCACCCCCCCTTCTGTTGGAAACCCTAATTTCCTCCTTGACCCTCTTCTCTCGCTGTCAGCCCTATCACATCTCTTGTGGCCAGATCAAGGATGTTTAAATACAAATTCAAAAATTTCTGAGGGAGGAGGAGCTCTGGCAAGGCTTTGTGGCCTGACTGATCTCACTAAACTACTGCTGACTGTTCAGGATCTCTTCCAATACTAGCTGGTCCGTCTTTAAATTTGCCAATGATTTAGAAATTCAGAAATAAAGCAGTAAACAGATGCAATGAAGCCTCTGAGTTTTTTCTGTGCTGGAAAAAACTCATTTCCCCCATTTCTTACTCTACCTTTTGCAACTCAGCACAGTCTGGGCTCACTTAGTGAACAAAAAAAAGTACTTTTCTAGACTAGCAAGCTTAATCCTAACCAGTCACAGCACATGGCATATCTTCAGGGATATGTGGGAGATCTGGTTTCAAATAAAGGCAAAAAGCAGAGTACTCTTTAAATCTGTGTTAGAAGTGGATTAGATGAATCTATCCCTTCTTTCCTTTTTCTAAAATTGCCTTGAGCCTTTTTTTTTCCCCCTTTGGAATAATCATAACACTAAAGATGTGAGGAGGTATTTCTAATGACTTGAACTTCTACCATGACCTAGAATGGTTTTATCCCTCTGTAATTACTTAGAAAAAATGAAACAGTCCTGAGCTGTAGCATGGCTGTGATGGCCTGGTAGAATTATTAGTGTACTTGCTGAAATTTGGAGGGAAATCAGAACCTGGTGTGATTTCCTGAAGTGCTCACACATGGTCAGCTCCCCTCCTATAGGAAGTACCAGTACTGATCCTGAGTAACCACTTCAGTCACTTTTATATCCTCAAAATGAGTTTGAGCACTTCTTAGGCCTTGTTCCTGGCTTCATATTCAAGAGTGGATTTCACTCCTTAGCAGTTTCAAGTAACTTAAGCAAGTTTTAGCAAATCAATAAATTATAACTTCTGTTAGCTTGAGAGAATGGACTGCAGCAGATCTTGCAGATGGACACCCTTGTGTAAAAGCAGGCCTTGGCTGCACCATACAATGGCTAAAATCATATTAATTTT
Organism: Illadopsis cleaveri; assembly: GCA_013399915.1. Lineage (NCBI taxonomy): Eukaryota > Metazoa > Chordata > Aves > Passeriformes > Timaliidae > Illadopsis > Illadopsis cleaveri. The sequence goes on from VXBB01012047.1 coordinate 572,181, forward strand.
GGTAGTATTTGATAAGAGACAAAAAACCCAGCCAGACTGCTATAAATAACAGGAAAGCATAAATAACAAAAAAAAAAAGAAGACCAAAGAGCTGAGGCAAAATGCATTAGACTGCAGAAATAGGAAAGTTCAATACCGTGATTGTCATTACCACAGGATTGGAGGCAGAAAGTAGTGTATATATGTAATTGTGTAACATTCTAATATGCATATAGCTCTGTAATACGAAGAAATATAGAAAGAGTTTTAAGAGACTGATTGTCTTTGAAGTGTATAAATATAATATTAAGAATTGCTTAAAACCCTTTATGGGGTCAATTATCTTTGGCAATAACTAAAAGTCCATTAGTGACTATATGCTATACATTGTATTAAATCAGCTCTCTTCTCAAAAAATTGCTTTATTGGGGTTTTTTTAGGGTGAAATTCATCCCTAGGCAAAGTATATGTGTTTGATGTTGAGTCTACCATTAATATAACATCCATAACTCAGTACAAAAAGCTGTGCATATGGCCTTGATAACTATCTACAGTGCTCTGAATTTTCCTTTTGCATACTGATCCAAGGTGAATGACTGTGTCGCATCAACATTTTATTCCTCAGTGCTTTATTAATAACAAATGAGGGACTCATGAATCCATTCTATTAATTAATTTCTTCTTGCTCTCCTTTTCTTGCTTAACAGGTTGATCTGTCTCCAAAATGTACATTTTCTGCATTCCCACTGGACTAATGACATCTAGATAATTTTTTTTACTTTGGAATATAGCCATCCAACTTAAAAGTAAAAAGAGACATTGTACATTTGAAGACAGTGCTAATGCCATTCCCTGCCAGTAAGTCCTGCTGCTATGAAAATGAACGAGGTTGGGATCTGCCTTCCTTTGAGGTTATTAGACCAGGCATATCACTGACATGCATGGAGACACTTCTCTTCAGCTATCTTGACTTGTATAGAACTTTATTTAGGTCTTGATTCAAGTAACCATTTTTTTTCCAACCAATTTAGGGGTTATAATATCTGCTATTGACCTTCTGTTACAACCTGTGAACCATTCTGTTTAATGTGAAATTACATCATGTAAGAAATTCCTTTTTGTCCATTATCTTGGTCCCTGACTTGACAGGGCTCTCAGAGAGTCATGGGAGTATAAATCAGAGATGGGACTAAGAAGTGGGGAACTCAGGGGTAACAGGCAAGAGACTAACATGGTGATTCCTTCTGTTCCTAAGGCCACAGCAAGAGTGCAATGAAGAATGGACATTAGGTGTTTCTTCCTGGCACTGTGTCAAGTGCAGAATATTTTATGCAAATGAAATATCCTGTTCCGAGAAATAATAGATCTTTAGTGATTTCATTCCCATGTTAGAGCAAGGTTTACATTGAAAAGATGGGTTGGACATAACTATGACTACTTGTTGAGCAGAAAAGGATTATCAAGAAAAAATTAATTGTGTGGCATTAGCTAATAGGAAGCAACACACACACAAAAGGGAGGTCACAGATAAAAAATTTCATTGATCATAATTGATTATTGTGATTTGCTTAACTGGACTTGGAAATTATGGGAGAAAGTGAATGTCAGAGTGCAGAAGGGGGAAGTCAAGGATGAAGGATATACCGTATCTTGCATATGTTATACCTTATCCTGGGTAATGTCTCAGGCCAGCAACAGGGTTCCCCCCTTATAACAGAAAGCACAGCAAATCATTGCAAAGGTGGGTGAAGGTAAAATCAGTGCCAGGTAATAGTACTCTGAATGAAAGAATGAAAGAAAGAGCACCACAGTGAAGAGGTCTTTATGTAGTGAGATGCAGTTCAGCCAGTCCTTGGATATTTCCATGAGAAACTGGATACACTTATCCTATTTCAGGTGTTTTGAAGTACATGGTTTCCGATATTTCTTGTGGGGTGGAATCCTATGATTTTTTCCCATCTTGGAGTTGATTTTCCCCTCTTGATTTGGACTTCAGTTGCCAGTTATTTACCATGTTGCCTGTGTAGGTGGGATGCAAGTACTGCTTTCACCTGTTTTCATGAATGACCTTTTCAATACGGTCCTTAGGCCAAAGTATGAATTAGGAAGTTCAAAAGCAGAATGAAGGGAAGAATTTGCAAAAATCCATCTATTCCTAATCTTTGCTGCAGGCCAGATCATATGGGACTTTCTCCTAAAATTAGAGGAAACCATCAAGCCACAGTTGCTTGGAAAGAAGTATCCTTCTATGGACATTCCTCTTTGACTTTTTCTCAGCTTTGCTTAGCATTCTTCTTGATGCATCCATGCCCCGTGTGGGGTGCTGTGCTTGAGGCATGATCTGTGCTGTGTTTTCATCGACACAGCTAAGCAACTCAGGAGTGTCAAGGGGTCACCTCTTTATCAGGTAGTATAAGCAGTGACAACAAAATTTCTACTGTTGACCCTCATGGCAGCACAGTGTTTTTTTAGTAGAATAAATAGCGCTGCAGAGAGACTTAGTGAAACTGGACTACAGATCTTCTGCCAGTCAGTGATTCCTCTCAGAATTATACATAAATTAGCATGTAAGTTACAACAGACTACTATATTGTTGTCAAACCCTGCTTTGAATATAGTGGAAGACCTCCGCTTCTTGTGGGAACAGCTTTGTTCTTTTATTTGAAACAAAATTGGATTTGGAAAGGTTGTTTGCTTGTATTTTTTCCTTACCCTCTGAACCCTGCTGTGAACTGTTCTTACATTCTTTTCCTTAGCAAGGGAAGGAAGTTAGTTGAATTTGTCAAAGATGGCTTCTGTTTCCCTTCCCACCCTCATGGCTGCTGTTGTTGATTCCAGTTTCTCTCCCAGCACCACCCTGCCTGCTCACAGGTACATCCACTTCATGGCAGAGAGTGATTCAGCTGCCTCACTGAACTGAATTCCTTCACTCTTCCTTGTGAGTTTAGCATACAGTCTTAGAAATACAGTGAATAAATCACATTTTGGATACGAATCAAAACATGTGATTAATACCTAGAAATTTATGGCCATATAATGTTGCACCACAGTTAACAAGTAACATTTGGCTATGGGGTCTGTGCACCTGCTAAGCAGTAATGTGCTGCTAATGTTTTAATGAAGGATCCCAGGGAAAAAAAAATACCTCTCTAAGACAGAGGTAAAGCTTGTGCTCCTGGAATGCACATATGTGGATAGGAGAGTTGACTGACTGGGAATACAGCCATTTGTTTTCCCAAATTACAAATAATAATTAATAAATAAAATGTTTTCTCATGGCTGTAAGCAGGGAGTTGGGAGAATCACTTGGCAAACAAACTGATATTTGAGCTGTGATTTGTTGAGAATATTTGCACATTACTCTAGAACAGTGGTCCCAGGAGGAGCAATACTGAGCAACTTGCATTTTGTGGACAGGTTTGCTCTCTCTGCTGGCCTTGGTTTTAAGTTTTTAATTTACTGTATCAAGAGGCAATATCATTTATTTTAAATGGCAACATGTTGCACATGAAACAAAGATTGGGAACTGTGGCTTTCTAGTGATGTACCAATTTTATTGATATTATGACAGCTTTGGCAGACTGAAAATGGGAAAACAACAGAGGCTATTTCACTGGGAAACAAAAAACAATCTGCCATCTTGGTTTGGTGCAGTCTGGACTAAAATATGTTCTTTAGCATTATGATGATAAGTTCCAGGGATGCTACCTAGCACAGATGGTTTAGCATTGTGTCAAAAGTAGTGGTTCTCAACAAGAAGTAGAGATGGGCCAATGTCTTCATTTTTGTAGAAAAACTTCATAAGTCATCTGTGCAAGAACTACCTCAAGAATGCCTCCAGGGAAAACTTCTCTCAAATATCTGTAATGGTGTCTCTGCTTCTTGGAGGCATTTGTGTAACTTGTGATATGGTTGGTTACAGTGGTGAGTGGTAGGTGGTTGAGCAGGAGATCCCTAGAACCTTGTATGGTAATTACATCATATGGTACAATTTTTGTGGATCCAGATGTTTTCTACCCATCAGTGAATGTAGATGTTTGATATCAGGAGGGTGTTTTACTCCTCACAATGACACAGAGAAGATTAGTGAAAGAGATGTAAAAACTGACTTCAGAGAAACTTATATATTTTTGTTGCTATCTTTGCTGTGTTTTTCTGTGTCATACAGCCCTGATCTTGCAATGACAAATAAGAGTTTTGGAAGTTTTTCCCGACCTGATCCCTGCTAAAATAAAATAAATAAATAAAAATTTATAACATTTTAATGTGATAAGTGTGGAGATTTGTCAAAATTAACATTTTTCCCCTTCACAGACTGTTTCTTCCTTTGATTAATCATCTTTTTATAAAGGGAAATATTTTTTGGTAGGTGATTCTTCAATTAATTTTTTCACTTACGATCCTCCTTGAAAGCCTCTTCTCCCTTCATTTTTCTGTTCCCATGGTTCAAAATAGTTCATTGTGTATTCTCTGAAAGCTGTCCAGATTTGCTCTAAGTTAATCAGATGGTGTGTTGTGACACTGCCTTTAGGCACTCAACTGTTGCTAGTCTGGAACAGGATTAGATTTCCTAACTCAGCTTCTTGAAAACCAAAATTTTCCTTTAGTTTTTTTATTCAAGCAGTAGAAAAGGAATCCAAAAGACTTTGGATGAAAAGTGCTTTGGAGGACTTTGAACTTTTTTATGAAAAGCCTTTTCAGATTAAAATAAAACAACTTTAAATGCGAAAATATCTATTGGCTGCCTTTGCAAGTGAATGTGAGTGAAAGAACTTGGAAGTGCATCTGCACTGCAGAGTTAATTGCAAGGTCTGACTTGAGTGTTGTTCCTGATTGTCTCCCAATCACCTACAAAATATCTAGCTTGAAAGCATTGTAGAGCTTCCAACTGAGCAAGCTGCTTCAAAGTTGGCTATAAGCTGAGGCTCAGATGTTGTCTTCATGTGGTGTTGTAGTCCACCCATGCTGCAGGAAAGAATGATGTCAAACTATGAAATTATTGAAGTAATCCAAAATCTTCTCACAGTTCTCCCATGTATCAAGGAGGACGCAAAGATCCTCCTGCAATTTATCAGGGAAAGTCCTTGAAGCTTCAGTTCTGCAGCACAGAGAGCAGTGGAAATGCCAGATATCAGAGAACTGGAGGGCATGAGGGGTATTGCCTGATTGGTCTGGCCTCCTAAAAACACCCTTAAATTTCACCGAGTGTCTGATGCTGGGAAAAACAGAGCAGGAACAAGATGTCCCAGTGCTCTGTTGAGCCATGGTTGTGATTTCTGCTCTGTGGGACATTTGAGCCCCTGTAATCGACATCCATGACAACTGCATTGCTCAAAAATGTGTCTCAGGGCCGTCCCAGCCATTTTCCTCTTTAGCTGTGCCCTGAATTCCCTGATTGTAGGTAAGGACTGGAGACTTTTCATGCAGATCGAAACAACTAAATGGAATAGGAGACATTGGAGAATTTGGTCTGCTGTTTTAGCAGAGGATTACAGAAGAAGAATTGCATGCAGCTGTGAGGAGAGGTGGAATAAAAATCGCCCCAATTTTTTATTGCAGGGATCATACTCATTCAATGGCTCAACCATGGACTATCTAAAAGGCATGAAATGGCAGTCCAAAGGCAGAAATAGTATGTGTGAGAGGAAAAGAGACACATGGCACTGTTGTACAAGGATTCATGGATAATAAGTTGGGATGATCTGGAGAGCACTAATTTAATTTTACTACTGCTAATGAGCTTTGTAGAATTTCTGCTTTAGGCAGACACTCCAGATTCTCCTCACTTAAAAGAAAAAAGAAAAAGGAAAATAAAAAACTCAACCTCACCACTTTATCCAGACAAAAAGTTCCCTGAACTGGGTAGTTCCATGCCTGTTCTATCCCTGAAGTCTAAATTCTACTAAATTAGTAAGCAGATTAAATACATGGGCACTAGAAATACAATGCACTTTCTGCACTAATATTTTAACACATTGTCCTGGGGTGACATGATGTTTGTAACCCCAGTCGTCTGTCGGGTTTGTGTTGGGCCCTGTGTGCCTTTGG
>VXBB01012047.1:578244-658244 GCA_013399915.1 Illadopsis cleaveri
GAGGGAGTGCCCCTTAGGAGGTTTCCTCCCAGATTTGCCCTAAACCACTACACACATGTATTGTCTTCAGGTAGTATATACGATTTCAGGCAGCTCATGGTGTCAATTCAGGACTTCAGTTTCTTAGTGCTGATGCCCTACATGCAGCCCATAACGAAGAAATATTTCCAATTCATCAATCCCATTGCAGTATTTCAGCAAAATGAAGCTCTTGATATTTAGCAGGTCCTGCTCTTAGTTTTTGGGGGAGTTTATTTTGGTTTTACTTAATTGAGTAAATAAAGTTTAATTCCACATAATAAATCATTTTCTCCAGTTTATGTGGGTGTAGCAGACAGTAAATGTAGCTTGATCTACTGTCCTCCTGAAAAACATGAGAACATCCACCTCATAGTGAAACTGGAGCTGGCAAATCTGGGGTAGGAGAGGAAGCACACTATACAGAAAAGATGATGCTCATTCTCTTCTGGTTTGACAGAACTGAGATTGTGGATGAGGATGGCTGAGCAGAAACACTGGCTAAGAAAATGTGAGATTTTTGAGAAAATGTGTGAGTGCACCTTCCCTTTCATACTCCCATTAGGGCATAATTTCCTGAAGTAGATAGAAACTCTGGTTATGACATCATCAACATCTTAGCAACTCCAGATTATCTTTGAGTTAGGTGTGTCTTCCTTTATTTTCAGTGAAATATAACTACTGTTTAAATATAAATACTGTGAACTATTTGGCTCATAGCATCTGATTATTTATCTTTTTTATTATTTATTTATTTATTTATTTTAAATTTATTATTTATTTTTCTTCATGGTCAGAAAAAGGTTAAACAGCTGGTTAAACAGCTTTGCTCTTACAATGATAACAAGCACTAAAGTCTAACTGAGTATTCAAAAATAATAGCTAATATCCAACAGTAAAATTATAATTATCTTATGGAATATCTTTTCCTTCACCTGGATATAGCAAGTATTTCTTGTTGACAAAGTACTAATTTTCACGTTCAAATGTCTCTGCTGTGGGTCTAGCTCAGTAGAACTGCCTTACCCAGTGAGGAATCCACAGCTAGCATTGGTAATATTGATAAGTAGAACCATCTCAAGCCATGAGCAAACTGAGCATTGATTTCAGAGCTTCACTGGCGTGTTGCTCCTCAGTGCAGCAGCCTGCATGGGGCAACTTGGAAGGGAACTGAACAGGCCCATGGTGGATGCCAGAGAGATGGATGGGCATGGTGCAGAGAGGATGACAGTGGAAATCTGTTTTTCCTCTGTTTTCACACACACTCTTCCCAACTGCTATTTTTCAAAAGAATTTTTGACTAGGGCTAATGCTTAACTCACGGCCATAATCTCAAGGTAGATGTGTGTAATGTGGATTGTATTTGCGATGTAATAATAAGAGTTAGTAGAAGTGGTTTATAAACATTTCTGAGAGAGAAAATTTTACAGCTAGACTTTATTACTAATTCACTGGTATATAGTTGCATATAAAGAATGGCTAGATTTCATCTGTGAACAAATAAAAGGACTGAAAAGGAGAAAAATTTATTTGTGTCAAGATTGTCATCTCCAAAGTAATTGTAAGAAGATGTAGAAAGTTTCACAGACTACCAGGCAGGGAAATCAGTGATTTTCAAACAAATAGGAATTTATTAATTTTACTGTGCTTTAAGAAAGGCAAAAGAGGGTGTCACTGAGCTTTTCACAAAACCCTGAGCTGTGTCTTCAGCCTACAGTAATTTAATTCTTATATTCAAAATGACCATAGTCTGATTTTACTGTCAGTGGAACCGAATCTACTTTTTAAGCTGTATGACTGCCATTGGTAAGTACAGCTTCTAGCTGCAAAATCCTCAAAGACTGCCTGCATAGTAGGTGCCAGCCATCTAATATTGTATCCATGAGGCTGGAAGTGAGTGTGCCAAATAGCTTTTAGTCCATATGTGTGTGGAGTAACAAGGAAGTTGTAATGTGAGAACTGAAACCAATACAAGGAGGTGACAGAGTATTTTTCAGTGGAATAGTGTTTGTATGGGAGAGAACTACAGCAGAGAGGATGCAGTGGAAAACAATGTGAGCAAAAATAGAAAAAATATAGTCAATGGAAAAGCTGCATGTAAGGTGATTTTAAAAGCTGCATGTAAAGTGATTTTTACAAAGGCAAATTATGATGAGGAAACAAAGGGTAGGATTTTTATCACAGATGTTAGAACTGTGACAGAGCTTGTGTTTCAGGATGTTGCAGAGCACAAGAGTGATGTCTTCCATGACTTTGAGGCTGAGAGAGATGCAAGGAAGATCCTCTCAGTATCCTGTCACATCTCTGCTGTACAAGTTGTCATAAGGATGCTTCAGGTACCTCTAAACAGTCCAGCTCAAGTATCCAAAGCAAAATAGCCATGGCAGACGAAATCTCCACACCATTGCTTCTCCATGATGTATTACTATTCAGTGGCAAATGTTACTTTTGGTAATTGCTACAAAAATTATAATATTATTGCTGCTATGTTACTGACAAATGTCTGATGAAAAACAGGAGAAGCTAAAAGCACAGGAACAGATAATTCTTAATCAGAAATAGTCATGAACAAAGATGTCCTCTGAAAGCAATCATAATCACCATGAAAGAGGCCAAAGATCTATGCAATGTTGACATAATTTTACAAGACTCTGTACAAATTACTCCACTTACAAGTTAGGCTTTTGATTAAACATTAGAGCAGTTGGTATGTTCAACTCTTAGTTTTGCAATACCTAACCAATACAAACTTTCTTTCATTTTTGAATTATTGTCTTCTATTCTACAACTTGTAGGAATTATATTCACCAATTTATATTAATTCTTACCCCAGAAAATACACACTCCTTTAAATTAATTGATTTAGCTCCTCATTGAGCAGAGCTGAAGAAGGCAGAGTAGCCTCTACAAAACCAGGAGGACCCAGAAAAAGGGATTAAAAGAAGGTGAAAACAGTAAAGGAAATTCAGGAAGGGGATATTTTTGGGGAGATCCTTTAGAGTAAAGATAAGTGATGAAGAGCTCAAGGAACAGAAATTAAACACCTGAACTGAGCAGGGCCAGTGAGAATGGAAGACATTAAGCACTGTGGGAAGAAAACTCACATCATTAGAACGAGGTATTTACTCTCTCCTTACCCGAACGACAGAAGCAGGACAATCTGCTGTTTGTGTTGTAAAAGTACTTGCAGTGGGAAGTATGGTATATGCACACAGAAAGAACATCTGTTCCAAGAAGACTCTTGCAAACATAAAGCTGCAATAATGGGGTAGAAACATCTGCACAGCTTATAGCAGGGCCACCAGTAGTGCTCTTAGGTGGGGGAGGGTGCGATACACGCCACATGAGGGAGGAGAATGAGGCAGCTTGTGGTACATATCCATGCAAAGGTAAGTTGCCTGCAGACAAACTGCAGTGTTCAGTGCTGCAGAATACTGCTGTGGGAATGCTATAAGCCCTGAAAAACACATCATTGTCCTTTCACTTAATCATTAAAAGGACTACTTGCCCATTCTTATGTAGTCATAGGACGACTCAAGGATTTTAAATAAAGCCCCAGCATAAAGGTTTTCCTCTGCACACCTACAAGACCTGCAAGGTTTTATGGCATAGTTCTGTTAGTGAAATACCAAGAAATTCAGAGAGCAAGTGGAGCAAAATGAAGTGCTGACTGGCAGCTTGCTGGCAATGGTGTTGATGCAGTCCAGTTGCAGGGAAATATGCCCAGCCATAGTTCCTTGCCATGGCTACACAGCAGCTGGTACCTGAAAGTCTCATTCCTGGTTATTTGGGGTATCACTTCACTATAGACATTACAGGACAAATATGATTACATGATTTGGTGCCCTTTGCCTCAGTTCCTTTTTATTGCAAATACAGTTCCACATGCTTGAATAGAGTAACTTCGCTTGTGCATGGAATTTATATTGAGAAAAAGGGAGGAAATCTACAGCTCATTCACAGTGCACAGCCTTCAAAGGATGGTGTTTGGCAGCATCATGGCTTTATCTTACCAAGGCACTCTTACATGCTTCATACAAAGAAGACTATCCCTCTGCTCCTTTACAACTCTCCTCCTTAAGACTTTGTGACTTCAAAGCTGGTCCAGAAAGTTTTACAACAATTTTACAATTTTTATTCCCTCAGTACTGGACTCAGACAATTTTTAGCTTAGATATACATAAATGCATGGCTTTATCTCCAGATAATCATCCCTTTACCAGTGTTTAGGGCTTGAAGTTCAAGTTTTGAAAATTTTAACTTGAATATAGGTAAATGAGCAGATCTAAATACAGGGAATATATGTGAACATGGTATCTTGAATGGCTATTTCTGCTTTTCTTGACATTTCACTACCTTAAGTGGAGTTCTTTTCCATGTGCAATGTCAGGGATGAGAGAATGCATCTGATGATTAGGCTGTGTTGAGCAGCCACTTTTGTGGCAAAAGCCTGTTGCTGGCAATGAGAATGTATTTTTCAAGTTCAACAGGTGATGGTTGAAGACTTTGGTATGTGTTAAGCTTAAAAGATGATTTTTAGAACATGCAAACTGCTGTACATAATGCTGGACATCCTAATGTTTGCAGAAAAACGAAATTTTTGTTCATTTTTTATGTTCCTTAATGTTTTGCAAAAACAGTTAACAAGTACTTTTCTCAGAAATGTGAGCGGAGTTACCCAATTAGGTACAAAAGATGAGTGTATTTTGTTTTACTGGAATTAGCAGGAGTAAGAGATAAATGCTATTTGTAAAACAAGACAAAGATTATTATGTGTAACACAACCTAGATGAGGAATCAAGATGCCAAGACTGGGTTCCACTTTCCCACGACTCCCAGGGTAAGTCATGGAAAGAGTGATGTCTCCAGTACAGAAGATGAATTTGGGAGCTCCTTGAGAGCCCATGTCTCTACTGTGGCCATATACGGTACCAAGCCTGCCAACTCCACTATTTGATTTGTATGAATACTCTCCCTTTCCTGAACTGGTAAAATCCTAATTCAGAAATTTAATTTGACACTTTTATCTTTTGCATATTCCTCTTTAAGCATCTGAGTAACTCTGGGCAGGTTGAAAGTCACTATGTGTATCCAAAAGAAGTGGCATACTTCAGTGTTTGGAAAAAATACATGGGGAAAGTTCTTCTGCCTTCTAAACTTAAACATGATGACTATTTTTTTGCTTCATTTTGATTTGGGTTTTTTTTGTGGTAGACATCAAGCAGTTAAAATGAAGGTGTTATTTCCATTTTGGCATATTCCTGATTATTGCTTAAAAAAAACCTTGTTCTTTTCCTTTTAAAACAGATGCTTAGCTCCACTGGTTCTGGAGAGTGTGTAAATGATACTCACCTTGGGAGAAAAGAACTTGACCTTGAAATCAGATACCCTTTCCAGAACAACCATGTGCGTTCTGGCTCTGGAACACTGCATTGCATCATGCTTTGCAGCAGAATTGTTATAAAGGTGATGGTTAGCAAATCTAAAACACTTTGTGAAAAATGCCTTTTGGTGGGGAGGGGAGTTGTCTGATTTTTAACATCAGGATGCCCACACACGTGGTCAAAATCCAGATGGAAAAGAGAGTGAAAGACTTTGTCATGTGGAAAATATATCTTTAACAGAGGCTGTGTATGAGAGGAACAGGTTTGGTCCCTGTTGTCCATGTTACTGTATGTTAGAAGGATGCCAATCTTCCACATCATTTTGGAGCAAAAATCACCCTACTTTTTCTCCTAAGGAGTGAGAAATGTTTTGGATTTTCTGCACTGCAGAAAAGAGAAAAATCTGAAAATCTCACAACATGTCACTAGACAGGAAAACAACTTCCTTCCTAATTCTAATGACTTACCATTTTTCACAGAAAATAATGCCAGTAACATGTTAGGATTTTCAAATAAGATGGAAAAGAGTAGTTTCATCACTGATGTTATGGTGTAGGTAGAAGAGAATTTTAAAGCTGAAAAATATCAGCCCTCAGGTCAGAAGGGGCTTTTTCCCTGCTCTTCCTTTTCATTCATTTTTACATGGCATTTATCTCCAGCCATAGGAAAGGTTATTACTGGGCTTCTTGATACTGGGCATATAAAAATGGCAATATTAAGCAGTGTCAGGTGAGATAGGGAGGAGCAATGACTGTGGTATTTTTCTGGATGATTTTGGCTGCAGTGCTGTCATGCTGTTTTGTGCAGGCAGAGGTGGAGGAATGGCATGCTGAAAGGAACAGTACAGACGCACTGGAAGTAGCCAGGCCAATTAACACCAATCATCACAGATGCCATTAGCTTCTGGTAAAGAAACGTTAACCCCACAGATCTATTATTGCCTCCAGTGTCCTGCAGAGGGGGGTGAGGGTGAACGTGTAGCTACTGGGGATCTCATGGTAAATATAAAGAGCTGCCAGTGGCCAAATAATGTGCTCCTAGAAAAAGGCATGGTCCATTATCCCTGCTGAAAACAGAGTGACAAATTACTGTAAAAGTACTGTACTACAGCTGAAAGAAGCCAATAATTTCACGAATTTTACAGGTACAGCCAACCATAACAGTATGTTCTAGTACTACCCTCTGCATGCTACAGTGGTTTACACTATAGTTCTTTTTACAGTGCTCACAATACAACCCTGTCCTTCCTTAGAAACATCCTTCAAGTCAGGATACTGAGAAAGTACATCTGCTTTATCCTGGCAGACAAATAACACTGGGTTTAAGAGACTGTACTACAACTTGCATGCTTATTACCACGATCCAATTCTGATTTAATCTCTGTTGATCTTATTTTGGTGTGCATCTGGCAAATAAAAAAGATGTTACTACTGATTTGTACTAGAACTGAGCCTCAAATATCTTCTGTGATGATTAATCTCTTCAGACTGTTTCCTGCATGTCACCCATGGTCTGACCAACTCATGCTGCTTCTTGAGCACTGGTATGACATTCAGTACACTGGGTATGAACATATGCCTTACCCAAAATATAATAATAACCTTGAAAATACAATAATATCTGGAGTTGAATGCCAAATGCATTTGGTAGTGCACAGATGCATTGGAAAAGGGAAGTGAAAAGAAGGGACATACCTGGAAAACATTATGAAACAACATAGGCAGGAGGTGTAGTACTTGATGTACTTCAGTTTTGGATGTGGAAAACATTGAATGCACAATGATGGTCAACGGAGAGAAAAAACAGCAGGCAAAAGCCAGTTCAAACAAAAATCTTGGGGCTGCTTAAATAAAGTGTATGCTGCTTCATCATAGGTCACTGCTAAAAAGTCCTTTGTCAGTGAGAAGAAATTTAGCAATAAGAGCCAGTTTGCAATCAGTGACTCCTTTTTGGAAAAAACATATTTGCTGAAGGATGAAGGTCTCTTCTATAGGGAGCCTAGTTAGGAAGGGATAATTTTTGCTCTGAACTTACCTGAGTTGATTATTTTGAAACAAACTATCTTTGTTAGTGTTTGTTCTGTGATTTGTGGATAGAAAACCTTAAGAACTTGCAGTTGGTTTATAGATATTTTGAAAAGTGAAACATTAAATGATTGATTGGTGTCAACAATATCCACATAGCAGTGTAAATACAGTCTGTGATTCTTCTGTATGGCATCTTCCGAACTTGGGATCTTAGTATTTCACAAATACTGATTCGGATTTCTGTCTGCCCCAAAGGCTTTATTGATGGTATGAAAGGAAAAACATGCATTAAAAAAAAAAAGTAAATCAGACTTGTCCCATTGACCTTTGTTAAATAGGGTAATCACTCCCTTTTTTGTAAAGTAAACTCTTGAACAAAGGCAATGCAGAAGACATTGGTAACACAGTAGAGAGCACAAAGTGTTTTCTTTCAGTCTAGCCACTTTTTACTCAACCACTATTAATTGCCTGTTGCCAGGGGTGGTTCTGAGGCCATAGAAATGGATCTGCGTTAGAACTGAGTTTGATCATGCTAATACAGTGGTTATTGAATGATGTCTCTCTGCTCCAGTCTGTCCTACGGCTGCGATAATTCTTAACTTTGTGTTTTGTTTACTGGTTGCATTTTTAATGACAGCAGTTTTTATAATTCTTTGATTTATCATCATCAGAGGAGAAAGCAGTCTATAATGTTAACTGCTGGTATCAACACAGAGACAGGGCAGGACTATAATTGTTGGAATTGTCATTCAGATGTGTGTGACTTGATCCAATAAACGTAGGTTTCTGGCACCTTTGTGAGTGATGCTTTTACAACAGACTGCTGCTTGAGCTTGTCTTGCAAAGATTCCTGGCACCAAGAAGAGCTACTGCTTTCAGGTTCTCCCCTTCTCTCTCTTCCCTAAAGGGAAAGTCTGCCTAGCTCTCTCATATGATCAAGTGGATTTAATACCATGAAATAGAAGAATAAAAAGGGGCTACCTCTAAGAACACTTTTCTTCTACCACATTTTTAACTGCTACTAATATATCAGACAGCTAGGACATAAAAAACTCAAGAAACTTAAGTAAAAAACCCAAAGTGGGCATCCATGTTGCTCCTTTACCTTTATTGCACTGGCAAATTTTCCAGTATCTGACAAAGGGTACACAAATAGCAGAAAAATGCAGACAGGCTAAAATGCAAACTTTCAGAATTTGGCTGAAGAACAATACTCTTTCTGTCCTGAGAGATGGAGTAATCCAGTAAAATCTTACCAGTGGTTTAAAGCATGAAACAGAGTCAAAGATGTAAAAAGACTCTCAGTGGATTAAACCAAATCCACAATGGCAGCCAAGCATACCAGCTATAAATGTTCTCACTGAGCCTGCGGACACGGATGCTCTCCGAGTCTCAAGTGATAAAGCACTTATACATTTGGCTTTGGGCCAAAAGATTTGGAGATCTGAGGCAAAACTGATCACTTTAGGAGAGAGTCTGCTATGGGCAATTAAAGGCAGATTATTGGATTAAGATTTGATGCAAATTTGAAGTCCTTCCTTTTCTTTCCAGATTTATTTTATTTTTCTTGTCTTCTTTGTCTCTGGGTAACTATAATTGAATGCGTCTTTAAACTGTAAATTGTAATTTTGCTGTCAGCAGTGGAGCTTTAATTTCAGATGTTTATTAGAAAATTTCTCTTTGAGCCTCTGAGTTTTGTTAGCTGGAGGGACTTGAATCAATTGTGTAGCCTCCCCCACAAAGTCGTGGCCAGTTTATCATGTTTTGGTGCTTTGAATGCTTTATTTGCTAGTGTGAGAAGAAAAGATAATCTCTGTCCCAACCCATACTCCACTATTCTTCACTATAGTCATGTTCTTCTGCACATATTTGTTTTTAGACAAAAGGATAGAGTCCCATCAAGGTTCTCTCTCTGGGAATGTGGCTTTGGTCCACATTTACGGCCATGGAGAATCCACTGTGATATTCTCTTTAGAACTGCAGCTAGAAGGGAAGGTTTCTTCTTATGTAGATGAACAATACATCTCTAGTCAGTAGTGCTGCTCTCATGAGTTGCTACTGAAAAATATGACAAGAGTAAATGAATGCAGAAAAATGGAGGAGAAACAGTCAGAGGGAGAAGTCAGTTTAATTTATGAGCCCCCATTCCTTCTTCAAAGGAAATATATACCCTTTTGCAAAATAAAAAAGGGGATGGAGGATAAAAGCAGCAGCTGAGGATTCTTGGAGTGCAGGAGAATCCTCAGCTGCCGTGGAAATAATGAGGACGGCACCAGCTGTTCCCAGTCAGTCCCACACACTTTGGGAGCACTGTTAAAGGCCAGCCGGTGCACACTGCTCAGGTGATACTGCTGGTGAGGTATAAATGGTGTGTGGTCAGACTACTAAGGAAAGGCTTAAAATGTGTTTAAAGATCATCATGGCAATGTGGAACAGCTTCTTTTCTGTGTCACTCGGTTACGTTTTGTAAAATATGCTCTGGTATCATGAATATGTGTTTGTGGTGAGTAACTGAACAATCTCACTGTTGCATCTGTGCCTTTTCCTCCTGTTCTTTACCCACTGCTCTGTGACTTCACTGCTCCATGTCCAGGGTGCTAGTAGGCTCTTTGGTAACTGGGGTTTGTGGCTGTAATGTCAGGTGACTCATATACTTTTACATCAATAATCTGAAAATAAACAGCTATTGAGACAGTAAACAAGAGGCTGAATGGGACCATGTCACGATTTGACCATTTTTGGGGGATTAGACTTTTCTTTCTGAACCTATTTGAGAAAACATGGCATGATGTGTTTTATCCTGGTTAAAGATGGATAGTTAAGGAAGTTTTTATTTTCCTAATCCTCTCTCACAGTGCACCACAGGCTTTTATTGTGTAATGTTGCTCTACCTTGTGGAGTCTTGTTGCTTAAATAGCTGTAGTTACTTGAGCAACACCAAAGCTGTGTGTCCGCAGAGTGTACCTCTGCCCCTTTACCCATTGTGCTACCTGCAAGAGACAGCAGAACCAAGCAAACCTTTCATATCTGCCTGAAGAATGGGGCCTTACTTAAACGCTGTGCTGCAACATCTTAGTTATATGATGGCATTATGTCGCTGTCAGTCATTCCATGTAGAGCTCTAATATTGCTCACTCTCACTCTCTCAGTCCTTCTTGCTTCACTTTAATTGAACCCCTTATAATTAAGATAAATTCTGAGCAATCAAACCTGGAATGTGGATGAACGGTCCCTTGTGCAATCCCAAAAGTTCAGCTTTAGGAGGTTACTTCACTACGCTGTAAATCATTATCCCAGTTTAACTACAGCATGTGGGACTGAGAGTTCTTGGAAAATCTTTCTACAGCAACTTCATTTATAAAGATAACTCAGTAGGAAAGGTCCTCTATTTACAACTACGTGATTTTATAGGGCAAACTAGATTCTTTAATGTTAGTAGCTTAGCAATCAGTGAGAGACAGTCCAGTGCATAGACCCTGCAGCTCATTACCAGAAAATGAGGTGTGACTCCTGAAGATGGATTTCCAGTATCTGTTAGTCACACCAGCATTTCAAGATAGAGGGGGACACACAGCTTATTTAACTTAGCTTGAGGTACATCCCTCTACTGATGAGTAAGCAGGCTATGATGCAGAGGTGCTATGAGTCAGAGAAATACTCAGTGTATGATGGGGAGAAAAATGAAACAAAGGAGCTTTCAGAAAGACTAATAAAAAAAATGAGAATACGTTAATTCTCATAATAAAGACCAGAAACACTCATGGTTTGAATGGTCATGAAACCAGAGGTGTTTGGACCAGGGCCATGATTGCAGCTTCAGACAGTTATCAAAGCCTGCCTAGAGCTGAGTCAAGCAGAAAGAATGATGTAGTTTCCTACAGGGTTCAACAGGATTCTGTATGCATTGGTTCTTTCCAATCAAGATTCATTTATGCATCTTTTCTATTGTTGGGCTTGTACATAGTGTTTTGTGATCTTACATCCTAGATTCCTCTGACTGTTCGGATCATTCTTCAGACTTACTTCCAGTTTATGTTTCTGGAAATATTTTATGCTTAGCTCGATCCTGATTTGGTGTTACAACATGACCGATAACTTCTCAGATATTCCCCAGTTTAGCCATGACTTCACTGGACTGTGTTTTGAGTGAGTCTAGACCATTTCTAGGTTTATGTGAAAACCCTATAAGATCATTTGGTGCATATTCAGGAAATTGTAATGAATATCAGCTTGCCCTATTTGTGACAGCTGCCTGAGGGGAGACTTGTGAGGGGCACAGAGACTGAGGTATCGCAGTGTTTATGGCTGCTTCTAAGACTGCTCTTCAGAAACAATTTACAAAGTCACATACTAACTCTGACTATGCAAGTAGAACTGCAAAGTGAAAGAACGGGTGGGGTTTTTTATCCTTTTCAAATCATCTGGGGTTTGAATTTGTTTATTAGGATGCCTTGAAATTATGGTCTCTTGAAGAAGTACAGCATCACAAATACCACGTGAAATGTCCATAGATGTCTTGTACACCATGGCAGTTTGAGGAGAAGGACCAAATATGCTCTTACTTCCACATTTATTATCTTGACCTTTCACTTATGGATCCAGACTTATATTTCATGATAAAGCAGCTAAGTCATACACAGATATGCTTGACAGAGTGGTTTAAAGACCAGATAGAAAAGCAAATTCCAAATCTGAAGGAAACATGAAAATGGCTTGTTCCAACAGTCCAAACTGAATAGAGAAAGACATAAGCTTTGCTCATGTAAGACTTCACTGGAACATCCTGCTTCACTGTAAAGGAATTTGCATTTATTTTTTATGCTATCTGTGGGGATCTCCAAAAGGAATTTGAACATCCTTAGGACCAAGGAGTTTGACATCCTTAGGACTATGTCTTTCTTTCCCTTCGTAGGCAATCTTTTCGATGTGATCTTTGTCTTAGGTTATTTTTGATCTTCATAAAATGAAGAACCCACAAAGAACAACAAAACAATTGTTGATTTTTTTGCATTAAAATGTTACCACGAAGTAACTAAGTAGAATCTGAAATCATGGCTAAGAAATCGCCTTTAGTGCATAAAATCTCTTATTACATGCTCTGACGCTATTTAATTTTAAGTTGCCTGAGCTGGGGCCCTTCACATGTATGAAGTATTTTGTGAAGGTTGTGATTCACCCCTGTGCAGAAGGCTAGTAGAAGCTAAAGACAGTCAAATACCTCTCAAACTCTCAAAATGGCTCTTACATTGGATTCCACTCTGGGGGAGGAAACAAATGGATTGTTTTAAATATATCGCCCTGTCTGGGATCTCTTTCTTCTGTATGCCAATGCTGAAATAAAACCTGATTTATCTTATTAGGTAGGAATTTATATCTTGCCACACATATTTCTGAAAACAATTTTTCCTCCTGCTTTGGGACCCGATTCTCTGAAGTGCTGAGCCTCTGCAAAGGGGTGCTGAGCACCTTGCATGCTGCTGAAGTTCAAGGCGGGGTGAACTCACTCAGCACTTCCATGATTAGGCACTTTGTGACTGTGTTAAAGCTTTTCTATCAGAAAGAATTGCTCTTTTCATGGCATTTATTACATGTCTCCTTGAGTGTCCTTTGCAGACTCTTTCTGCCATCTTTCTGTAATACAAGGAAATTTGATCCTGGAGTTATGGGGACAAACCCTTTCAAGCCACACCACTGCAGCTTTTCTTATCACCAAAAACCATCAGTAGAATTACAGCTCTCTATTATTTTGTTGCTTTTTTAGTATATTCTATGATGCATGGGCTTGAAAGCTCAAGTGCATATTACTTCTCAGAGACATAGAAGATGGCTTTCACATTAAAATCTCTTTGAAGAAAGGAGTAAAAGGGGGAGGGAACACCTAATTAAGTAATTACCTGGTTGTCTCAGTTTATTGAGATATAAGTAATATCTCATTAACAGCAATGCAGTTCTGGGTGACTGGTAAATAACTACCTAGAAAGCTCTTTGCAATGGTAGTAGCAAAACTACTGAGAATTTCCTGCTGCATGCTCTGCAGTCCTGCTCTCTTCTTTCACCCAGGCACTTCTTCCTTCTCCACTTATGCTTCTAGCCCGGGCTTGTGTTTCTGGAAATCTGTTGTGTTGTTGGCTGGTGAGTTTGTATGGAGCCAATTCCACATTTTTAAGGTGAACTGCTGCAGCTGAGGTTGAAAACAGCTGAGGATTTGAGCCTTTATATATCTCTTAAGCCCCTATGCCAAACCAATTTGGGCAAGAATATGAGCTGAATTATAGATGCATACCCTTCCTTTTTAAAGTAAAACTTGTTTGTGAGCATTTTTATTATTAGTCTCCCTTTAGCTCACCGGTGTAACTCTTGTGTGTGTTCAGAACATACAGCTGTGAGGCTTTTGACTTCTGTGCATTAGCATCTCAATTTGGAAAGGTAACAGTGGCCTCTCTGAGTGGAAGATGCTTCTGGACCTGCTTGCAATAGAAATGGCTGATGAGCTAAACTAGGACTGGTTAAAAGGGGTTTTTTAAGAGTTTTTTGCCTTAGCTGCACCAGTTATAAAGTTTTATTCAAAACTGAGATAAAGAATTTTGGCTGATGCACACTTGATGGAAAACCCTCCATAGATTCTCTCTTCATAAACATCATCACCAAGACTATTTCTAAGGTCCAGGATGATATTTGGGCAGAGCCCTGCTGCAGAGTCGTGCCAGATGTCACCCCTTGGTCCTTTATTGTTACTGATGGGTGTGAAGGAAAAAGTCTCCCCTTTGAAGTCTGGGTTCAGCAGACCAGCTGAGTCTGTTGTGTTGAGTATTACAGGGCTGGATGGGCCAGTACTTCAGACAGTTTTCCTGGGCATTTATCACGGAAGAAGGAAAACCCATGTCCCTAATCCTCTTCTACAGCTGACCATACAAACTCTATGGTTTTTTTCTCACACAGTTTTAGGTTGGAGGTGTACCAGCCAGGTCCTGACTTATGTGGCAGAGCTGTCTGCTTTTTGCTGCCAGCAGCCTCCAGGGACATATCTGGGCACTATGAAGGGTCAGTTTAACTTTGGAAACGTGCCCCTTACTGGCCCCCTCACTGCCTCTGTGTGAGCTTTGGGTTTCTCAGTCTATGAACTGCCTCAGCTTGCTACAGGCCATCCACTGTATCCCTTTGATGCTGATGGGCATGCTTGCTTTGGGGGTTGAGGAGGAGGGACTGAATGGCATCAAGATAGAAAATCAGACCAGGGCTTCAGCTTAATGATAATCAATTTGTTTTTAAACTTTAAATTTATGTTTCCTACCAGTGGTGTAAGGTGCTCTTCTATTGATGCTTCTTTGCACCTTAAATCTTCTGTCCTTCACTCCACTGCTCCAAAGCTTTCTGTCTGTAAAATTGCTATGGTCTCTTCATACAGAAATTAAAGTATATGCTTCTATTTTCAAGCAACCCTGACCTGATCTCTTTTCATAGAGGTTGGGTACGCAGTGTGTTTGACAACATGAGGGAAGAAAGACAGCTTGGATGAAAAAAGTTGGACATATTAAAAAAATGGATATGTTTTAAAATATGTTAGTGGTATTTTGTATCTTGTGTAATCAGACAAATCAGTATGCACACCAGAAATCCCAGAGTCTTTAGGTCAGTTTGGACAAAGCTTGTTGTCCTTGGGCTCTGTATTTGATGTACAGTTGTGTAGTGTTGCATAACCATCCCTTTGCAAACATTAACAATAATCTAAGGTTCAGGCTGAGTGACAGCTATGCAATGTGAATAGGTCTGTTTAGGTGGCAGGGTGATGTAAATAAGGATGACTAAGCCATGCCACATAAACAGAATTCACCATATGATATTGTTCCCTTTGCATTTTTCTAAATCTTTTGAAGCTAGGGAGGGGGAAATGACAGGATGCACAGAAGAAGCACAGCTCACAGCTCAGCAGTCAGTTGGAGTTTGAGATTTGAATTGCAATATCTCTGCCAGATGGACACAGATACCTATGAGGATGCCAGGACAAGACTGCTTCTTAGAGAGGTCAAGTGACTCAGTGTACTTCACCACATCTGTAAATTGAAAATTAAAATCCTGGAGGCATAATTATCATAATTTCCAGAATTTAGAGATAAAATTAATTTTTTCCTATTGCTTTTTTTTTGGTTGGTTGTTTTGTTTTTTTTTTTTTCCTTCTTTGTTTGGAATAGAGATTAGAACCACATTCAGAAGGCTCATTTTTCCTTGTCAATCAGTAAGGGCAGCCAGTCAGACCTCATCAGTGTAATAATAGATGTTCAGAGTGAATTAGTTAGCCTGATCATATGAGAGGTGACACAAAAGAAGGGAGGGGAATACTTTATGGTCTGTGGCATATTCGCTTCTCTGGTAATTTGTCCACATCTGGAAAAGAGAGGAAACAATCCCCCCTAGTTATTGCCAAACAACTTCAGCAGGAATTGAAGTAGAAGATCACCCTCTCAATGATGCTGGTCTGGCCAAAACATCACACTAAAGCCTTTCTAGTGCCAAGAACTTAAACATCCAAAGAACTTCTTGTTTACCATTTTCCTCCTCAGCTTATACTTCTTTAAACTCTGACATGTCAGAAGTCTGAGATTTTTGCATCCAAAAATTTGACTACAATGGAATTTTTAATTACTTTCTTTATCCATTATTTGTTGTTAATACAGCAGAGTCTGCTGGTAATTCAGACTTTGGAGAAAACAGACATTTGAAGAAAATGCAGTGAGAGAGCCAGAGAACATTTTGGCTTGGTCTGGATGAATTTGAATGATGGGGAAGTAAACCTGGCCTTGCACTCAACAGACTTCTATAAAGGAAAGAGAGTAATTTATATAAAATGGTGAACTTTACTCCTGGATGGGTCAGAATAGAGAATGAAGTTAGGATTGGTCCCTGAGAGAGCATGTCACCCCAGCTGCTGGCAAACTATAAGGGTATTTGCCAGGGCACAGAAAGAGAATGCTCTTAAGAGCATTAGGACAGATCAAGGGTCTAAGATAGGGAGATGAAGTGAGAGCTTTGAAGAACCCATCAGAGGATCAGTGTGGGACAGAAACGTTGGCCGGGTGTGATGGAGTAGGGAGGGAGATTTCATTTTTCTTACCTGGCTGAGGGAGGCTCACACAGCTTTACAGAACAAATGAGATGGGCAACCAGACCTTATTGTCTGCTGGAATCACCTCCATACACAGGGAGTTTCACGGGAACAGCAAAGGAGTTATTTTCTCTCAAGAACAGCAAATCACCAGGTTGGTCCATTAGTGATATTGTTTTTATTCATTTAGATATTTCTGTGATGCCCAGATGTGACAGGGTACTGTTGCATTGTACTGCTGAGTTTTCCTGCAACTTTCTGTATGTAAATATTGGTTAGAAAACATAGAATAAAAGATAAAGGAGATGAGTTGTAAGCATTTTGTAGTTGCACTTTTGTAACCTTTAGGTCTTATGAAAACAGACACATCCCCCCACACTCCCCCCAAAAATGCATTTGCTACAAGGATCAAAATACATATGTAAAAGCTGCTGAGACAAGAACAAATGAATACAAATCTAGGCATAAATAAATGTAGGCCAGATATTTTCAGATCTCTAGTCCTCAGAGAAATGAGATTCTGACCAGACACTAATCAGAAATTCATCTGGTCTAAAGATGAAGATCAATATATTTGCAAAAAACTCTTAAGACTTTGGTCAAGAATAGCAAGTACTGGGATGGCACCACTGAGGAAGACTTTCTGGTCCTTTACATGTATTGCATCTATATTTAATGTTGTTTCTGTATTGATAAGGACTTGTGGGAAGGTCTCACCACTTTAAGAAATTTCAGTGTGACCACTTAAGCACCTTTTTCTGGTAACAAAATTTGATTGTCCACAAAATTAATTTTTTTCTGTACGCCCAACACACAAATAAGCACATATATACACACTCATGCATATATGTGCATACACGTCTCTATATATTTATATAAACAAATGGAAAACACAGGCTGCTATGAATGAATCAACAAGAGCTTGAATGGTAGTATTTACAGAAGAGAATAGTATTTTTCTAGGTCCTTACACTTTGACACTTAACTTGGAGCTTTTACAATGGATATAAGTATTAAAGTACAATGGTTTTTTAAAATCAGATCTATAGAAAGGGCTTTTGTGGGGCATTCAAAAATCTAGTGTCCAATCAGCATTAGAAAAGTTATACTATTTTACAGTTTAACTAGAAAGAAACCTTAATTCACTTTGGGTCATAGTTTTATTACTTAGAAATCTGTTTTCACAACATAAACTCAGTAAGAGCTGCTATTTTTAACTACTGTGAAGACAATATGTATGTGTCTAAATAGAGAAAATATATCTCAAAAGGTCCTTGCAAAAATTCTTAAGAGTCATGATCTGTGGCTGTTTTTTTCTTGCAAAAATTCCAACTGGTGTTTTTTTTTTGCCTACAGACACATTTCTAATTTATATTGTTCCATGGAAGACTTGCATAAAGCTACTAATATAATACCAGATGGCTGGGGGGGGTGGGTGGAATTAAATAATCCACACAAATACTGACTCACAAATATCCAACACATTCAGTAAACTGAATTAATAAGTAATTCATTGGTGAAAACGAATACAGAGGTTCGAAGCATTTCTCTGAAAAGAAAGTTTTCCAAGACCGCAACAGCTTCATTCAAAATTTACCTGAAGGTAAATGCAATGTAATGCAATGTAACATATCTTCTCTTCCCTCTCCACCCCTCCACTGTCATCCCTCTATTAGCATTTTTATTTTGAGCGCTGTATTAATTGGAGTATTTATTTGATCAGCATAAGTTTCAGCAGCTTCTAAAATTTTGGTTTTAGCCATTAATGTTTTCTTCACTTTTGGAGTGCTGTGCATCAAAGCTGGAATGTTATTGGTGCACAGAAGCAGAGAGATGTTTCAAATTTAGTCTTTTTTTCTTCTCCAGTACAGAGAATACGAAATACTGTTTTGCAGAAACTCTGAATAACTGTAGGAATGTCTGCCTCAGAGGAGCCATGTATTATGCACCCATCTTCTGGTTTCAGGTTTTTCTTTTTTTCTTAGGGGTAAAAAAATCCTGTTGCAGTGAAATCTGCCTTCTGGAGTGAGGGTATATCAATAAAATAACATACAGCTCAGAACTGAGAATATTTACAAAGTCCGTTAAAGGTTTTCTGTTCCCCAGCTGTTTCTCAGAAGGCTCACCAACAAGATGATTCATACAAAAATATCTTAAGTAATTTTTATTAATACATTTCCAAAACATTTTCAAATACATTGAGACAGATTATTTAATGTTGTGTTAGCTGTCATGGATAGCCTAGGCAACCTGTCATCAGATGGACAGTTCTTCATTGATTTCTTTCTTTTGACAAGAATATCTGGTTTTACATGCAAATTTGTCATCTTAAATTTATCCAGTATATAACTGCTCTCATTCCACAGCCACGCTGCTAATCATGTAGAGTATCAGTGTACTGCTTAATTCCCACTCGGACGCTATCGGTGAGCCTTGAAGGAGAAGCAGCAACTTTTCACTTTGAAAAGTTGCACTTGTGGTGTCTCTGCAGCCTGACACTAACTCTTTTGAAATATTCTTAGAGACAGCCTCCCCACTGAATCAGCCCAAGCTAGTTCAGAATGCTGCCATGTGTGATAGGATGGCTTCTTGGGAATGGTATTGCAGAAGCACAAATGACCAACCACAGAACTCTTTGAAAACTTTAGAGAAGATGGCTCACCTTAAGATAACCAACTGCAAATTTCCAGAGTAACATGCCAAGGGAATGCCAATGGGGTATCGACTGCAGCTGGAATCATCATGGAAAGATGCAATTTCTGGCAGCGCAATTAAATTGTACAGCCATGCTTGCCAGAGCATTTTCTAGCTGAGTGGCAGCATTCAATGAAACGATTGAAGAGCCTCCCAGCAATCTGAACAATGGCAGAACAGAACCATCTTGAAGCAAACCTATCTATTGTCACAAGTTTTTTGGCAGACTAAAAGTTTTCTTTGCTATAAGCTCATGACTGACCCTACAAAACAATAAATAACTGAGCAACCTGGTCTAATGGAAGGTGTCCCCACCCACGGCAGGAGTGTTGAAACGAGATAATTTTTAAGGTTCCTTCAAACCCAAACCATTCTACAATTCTATGTATGTATGTATGAGTCAAGCTTCTCAGATGGGTGCTAACCAGAACGTGGAATATTGCCACTCTTGCTGTCTTCATACAATATGAAGGATGCAGTCTGCTTGGATGAGTTTAGAAAAGACCATAGAGAAGTTTTCTGAAGAGAAGAGTATTAATTTTTTAAAACCTGTTACAGCAATATGCATCTAGCAGTGTTGAGAACACTCCAGAAGGTTTGGTTTACTTCTGAATAATGTGCTACCAGTGTCTGACCTGGAAAACAGGCTCTGAGAAGCCCACCTTTCCTTCTGACACCACTGAGCAAAACAATCTGGGGTAAAACCTCAGCTGCTGTCAAAAATGTTACTGCTGAAGTCAGTGGAAGCATACTGATTTGCATTAGCAGAAGTTCTGGCTCTGTGCCTCCTTTTGTCTTCCATCCCAGTTCCAGGGTTATAACCGAACACTCCTGAGTCAACTGGAAGGATTAGGCTGATGATTTGGTATTTCAGGGATTAAAATGCAGCCTATGATGGAGCATATGGTCTTCTTCTGCCCTTTAGTATTCCTATATCATGCATCTAATGCAATCTGCTGCCACAGAAATAGGAAGCCTTATAGCCTACCAGAAATAGAATAAATAAGTGATATGTAAATAATAGCACTCTGTATAAATTATGAAAAGAGCACACAATAAGTTTATTACCCCACAAAAATGAATTTATTAAAGTGGGTGAGCATTTCTGAGCTTTTTAAAAACAAATGATCAAAGCTACAAATTATATAGGTCTTTAACAGTACAAATAAAGAAAATTAATAACCAACCCAGCCAGTATTAAAGATTGTGTGGGTAGAGAATTCATCACTCTATTGACCTGAACTTTGGACCGGTTACATAGCCCAGCTGTAATTAAAACATACACACAGTTTACCTGCCTCGAAACTGCATCAGGTTACACTGGGTTAAACTAAATGCCACAAGCTTGGATGAATCCAGAAGGGCTTTTGCCTCCTGCACTAAAATATGAGATCACTGCCCTTTATGTTTCAAATTGTATCACAACAAACATTCTGTGTAAGAGGATACAGCAGTTTATATTGCAAATGCACTGCAGTTTCTGCCAACACAGAACTGGCTTTTATTTTTTTTCCGCCCTTTTTTCAAGTATTCTAAGGAACTGCTTTAATCCTTTATTAAACAAAATTATCTCTAGTCTCATTAAGACTCTGGAGTTCATCGTAGCTGGCACCAAGCAGCAAAGAGGCAAAGGGAAAGAACTGGGTATCAGCACTGATAACAGGCAACATGCGTGATTCTTTGGTGCTGAAATACCCTTCTGCCATGGCTGGCTGTAAGTGAATTGGCTGGACAGATTTTCCAGATCCCCTGAACGTTCCTAAATTACTATACTCACCCAATTACAGTCCTCAGGGGTCACATTTCATTTTCTGAAAACTGGTAACAGGCCACCACAGCTGATGAAATGATGTGGGTATCCAGGCAACTATTGTGCTGTTTGATTAATATAGCAAACACTTGTGTGGCATGATCTCACATACTTCCAAATGTTCCACATGATCTGCCTCAAACTGGAGATCATAAAACTTTGCCTCATACTTACGTTCCCAGTCTTGCATGGATCAGATTTTCCAGATGAAAATATTTATTAGCACTTCTTATTACGCCTCTCTTTTGTACGATTTAACCCCTGACTTTAGGCATGAAGGTGTGTGGAAACAGGTTGATTTCTGCTTTTTCTTCTCTTCTTTTTTCTTCAGTAAAGTTTATTCACTTCACTCTAAGCCAGTTAGCTATAGTAAAGTTCCAGGTATTACCACAGATAAATTTGCCAGAGAGTTTTAGTTCCTAATGTAAGGGCACTCCAGTGGACATTTTGAATAGCTGTAACCTGGATATATGTCTAAGGGTACAAAAAGTGCAGCCCCTTGTTGCCAGAGAAATAACAGAGAAATCTCCATAATACCCTGACGTTTTTGGAGAGGATCTGAGTGCTGCTTCTTCTTCAGATGCCCTGAAAGTATATTTTTAAAAAAAGCAGGTCCAGCAAGTTGCACTAGGCCTATATTCAAATATCTAAGCTAGTTTCTGTTTTGAATCACACCCCTTTCTGCAGGCAGCAGACACACTCTGCTTCTTTTTTGCTGGAAAGACAGAGGGGACAGAAAGAAATAGCCTGTAGCTGACATCTTCCCCAAGAAAACTCTGCAGCTGCAAGTCTACAACACAACCAGCACGAGCTGCTCATCCCATCGAGCAGTTTCCATGGGGTACTCAAGGGGTTAATGGAGCCTATTATGAAGTGTTTGCTTTCTTCTGTTTGAAATCAAACATCTGATCTTTATCTGAAGTGACAGGTTTAATGTCTTCCTTCTCTGACAAATTTTTACCCAAAGAGGAATGCAAACACGTATATTGGTGTGGTTTTATAAGTGCTCATCTCAGCAAGCCAATATTGGAAGATTCGCCCCCTAATAAACAGCAAAGCCATGAGCTTGTGCCGCTTGCTTAAAATAAAGTTATATCCCTTACATCATTTAAAAGATTTTACTTTAGATCTGTTGGGGTCAGGTACTTTGACAGAGCTTTAGGCAAGGTGAAGTATCACTATTCAGCAATGCTGACTTCTCTCTCTTTTTTTTCTTTTTTTTTTTTTTTTTTTTTTCTTTCTTTTTTACTGCTTCTCATTTAAGTTAACTTGATATTTGCAAAATGCCCTATTGCCAGCCTGAACAAGGAAAAAGCCTTTCTCTTGCACATGGCAGGACATGTTTTGGTCAGCAGAAATTTGCTTTAGACAAGGTTTCTCCCTCTGGCTTGTTATATTCCCTTCCTGAGGAACCAGAGAAGGGGACAAAGGAAAAACTTAGTTGACTTGATGTGGACAGATGCCTGCTCTGGAAACAGGACTGTGAAATACAGTCTGTTTTGAATAGGCTAATGAAGATTCACAAAGCTATGGTAGATTGCAGATATTTTTCTCTATATATTTATATAACTTTATATACCTGAGCACAGCATATACTATCTAATTTAAAATGGCTTTCCATCACCTCTAGCTTATTGGGGAAAAGACTAGGTTCTCCTTTGACTGAAACTTTTGTTATAGATCTGAAGCATAAAACAGTTCACTAACAAAATATGTAACAGTTCAGTATTTCTGGTTGGATAAAAAAATATCCTTACTTAAGCAGCCTCTCCCTGTCTGGATGGTGTGATAATGCTGCAAGTACCATCCGGAGACATTGAAAAGCCATTGTGTTTTATCATGAAGTTTTCGTTTTGGCTTGGTCATAAAAATGCTGTAAGAAAGCTTTTTGTCTGTGGCTGTTTGGAAATGCAAAGTGTTTGGTTAGATCACAAATTAAATGAAGATTAAGGGTCTTAACTTGGTCCTAAATTGGGGTGGGAGTGTCGAGAAAAATTGCAACTTCAGGATGCTTCCAGTCAATCAAGTAAAAATTATTTTCAGTGGTGTCAGGCAGAGTTCTGATCTACTAATCCTCTGTCTATAGACCAATTAGGGTCAGGTTTGTTCAGGTTATGTTTTAAAACACTCCTTATCCATGGTGTTTCAAGTGTACTTCTTACTCCATTTTCTCATACCAAATGTTTCCAGTACCCACTGATAACAAAGCTTTTCACCAACATAGCATCTATGACATGCAAGCAACACTACTATGGTATTTGGGAAGTCATCACCTATTTTCCAGACCTTTTGCCTCTAGGTCTAGACCTTGTAGAACAGAACAGAACAGAAGATGCAAACTGTGGTATCTGAACACGGGACTTCTAGATTTTTTTTCAGTCTCATATTGTTGCTTTCCTTATGGGTCACAAAATTGGATCCTTTTAAGGATGGACTCAGTATTGCACCAAACATTGACTAACCAATGATGTCATGGGATGCCATGGTGCTGTAGGATAAAAACTCCCCAAGAAATCCTTGCATCCACCCTCATGGGGAGCCCATATCCACACAGACTCCCTTGAGTCTCTTGCAGCCACCCTAAACAAGAAATTCAAATATATATTTGATTGTGAGTTTGGGCCTATGCTAAAACGGATGTGCAAACACATGTGAGCTGGTGGCCAGGTCTTGCCAAATGGGAGCCATCAATGTTCTTTTCCCAGCTGTTGCTGTGGTGGAAAGCCCTTGTGTCGGGTGGGAGCTGCTCCACAGTGTGGCAAACTGCAGTGCTGGCACCAAAGCTGCTGTTGTCGCTTCCAGCTCCAAACTGCTCTCGTCTTTGCAATTCATTACTGGGAGTGAGCGTTTTCTGCATGTCAGGTTTTCGTTTCACAGGAAGTGTGATCTCAACTGGATTCCTGCCAAGGACATACTTGCCACAGAGCTTCTATCAGACTTCAGTTTTTGGTAGCATTGCAAGTAGACGGACATAAATGGATGGGAAGGTGCTCTTCTATAGCTATCAAAGGGCACCCCAATAAACTGTGTTTTTGTGCTGTGTGTTGAGGCCCTCCTGCTGGATCACAGCAGAAGACCTGGGACAGGACACCCTGACAGGTGACAAGTTTGTTTGTGCTCTGATGGGATGCTGGCCCCACAGATCTTTGCTCATTTTTCAGGGTTCCTGTTTGGTTTTGCCTGTGCAGTCCCTGGCTGTCCCCTTTCCCCTCTTACTTCTCTTGCCAGCAGGCTGAAATGCCAGTCAGCTTTTCCCTTTTTTAATCCGCTGGTGCTTACTGATGTAGAGCCAAACAGGAGCATAAGCATAGGTATCATAACCATAAGGCAATGTGATGTTACTCTGCTCAAACCATGTTTCCCTTTTATTTTATTTTTCTGTAAAGAAGATGTCACATGAGAAGAACAGAAAAGATGAAAAATGTCCAGTCTTTCTTGGTGTGGTTGGGAACCTCCCCAGCTACCCTGCATGGCTCCCACCACCTATTATCTGTGGGAAAATATTCACCCACCTGCTATGCTGCTATTCTGCTGAAAATACCCAGGACCCAAAAGAAGATGGACCTATGGGTACCCTGGGTGGGGAGTGAGGCAAAGCACAACCTGTCCCAGTGGTGAGGCTGGCTGGGGTGCCAGCCAGTGGGTCCGAAGCCACAAGCCCGCTCCTCAGCTGTGGGCTTTTCCAACATGATCTATAGAGCGATGCTGACAGTAGATTTTCTGGCAGCAATAAAGGTGGCCCGATTCAGAGAATAATTACTGTATGCAAATGAGTGTGATTTTCCTCTGCCCTTTTATGGATGACTCTGCTCTGCCATTCATCAGGGCCACAAATTTCACTTGGTAGGAGACGGATTTAAAGAGACAGCCGCCTCTAGAGCTTTGTCTCGGACTTACTAAATCCATGCTTAAGTGTCTTCATAAATAGACGTGCATATGTTATAAAGGGAATGGCAGATTCCAGCCTCTTTATCTATGTATTATTGCTTAGAAAACTGTTGAGAAAACATCCGATTCTACAGCCATACAGTATATGAAAGCTTTCACTGCTTTGAATAACAGTCTCTTCTCAGATCAGGGTTATATGTGGTTTAGTATGGCCTCTAGTGTGTTTTTTCTCTCTCACTGTGTCCTTTATGATGTTTATATGGTGTGTGCCTCAGTGTGCAGTAGAGGAGGGAGAGAGTGCTATATTTTTTTCTTATGACGATTAGTTAATGGCTATCACGTTCACCATAGTAATGGTAGAGGCTGCACTCACAGCAAGAAGCCTCGGTATGTTTGTGCTGTTGTGGTTCAGTCCATCTGATGGCAGGGAGGAAATGTCCTATAGTTGTGATATTCCTGTCATGGTCTTGACCTGATGATGCCATCAATATATTGTGATAAAGTGGGAAAAACCCCGCAGCAAAAAAAAAGAACCAAATCAAGATTTTTGTTTCTGAGCATGGTGCAAGTCTGGTGGGTTAGCAGAAAAAGAAAGCTGTGATGAAGTCAATCTGTTTTTATTCCCTGATGCTGGACACAAGAACATGGTGGTGTGTTCACAGGAAATCTGTAGTACTTAATGTGTCACTGCTAAATATCAGTTTGTGCACTTGCTCCCAGCATGTGCTGTGCAGCCACCTTCTCAGCACACGGAGGAGAAGGGAAGGAGAGAGCTATAAACCAAACAGGCCCGTCTGTCACTGGGCTGTCTTGTTACTCATGTGGCGGCAATACACCGGTGTCAGTACATCCACAACACTTTTATCCCAGTGCCACTCAAAAAAGAGAGGAGAGAAGCTGTGGTGTTTCAGTGTTTGTCGACAGTGTGCACCACTAGAGGCCATCACACACTTCCCTAAATAAATATCAATTAATGCACTTGGTTTTGGGGAATTCCAGGAGATGGGTCCTGTGCCCCTTAATCTACTCTTGCAGCACTAGTACTTCAGTTCAGGGTTCAGGTCCTTTGGCTAACAGATCTGTGCGAAATATACTTCAAGAGAGAAGTTGTTTAAAGGAAGCCTTTGGTCCATATGCAGAATGCATCAGACATTTCCTTTGAATATGACAAGCGGGTATCAAATGAAAGTGAAAAAAAGCAGGCCCATTTTCCTCGGGCTATTTAGAAAAATGAACAACATTTGCAGGTAAATGAGGCAATGGGGAAAATTTACCTGCTTCTTAAGTTTGTGCCTTGTTCACTTCCACTTTCAGCACATTTGCTGTCTTGCAGAGGCAGGCTTGGACTGGTTTACTACATCCAAATCACTCCACTCCTTGTGACAAATAGTTACCATTTACAGCAGACTGGGCAGCTAAGGAGTTATTTGGCCTGACTAAGCATTTTCTTTCATTTGGAGACACAGGTGATTTTCTAATAAACAAAACTTAAATAGTCCTGGGCATTCAAGTTTTTCAGTGGAATTCCGGGAAAATTCCTGATTATGATTTAAAGCTAGTAAAATTCCAGTAAAAGTCCTGAAAGGTTTTTATTCCAAAACTCAAAATGGAAGATGAGAAGTGTAAAATCTTATTAACCAAAACTAGTGTTTCTTCAGAGATACTACCAGTGCTTCCACATAGGTGTGTGATTAAGTTGAACTCCACACTGGAGAGTCTGATGCCCATGCTCACACAAGGAGAAGAACAGGGCAGAGGCAAATGTTTGGAGAGAGAGTTTACTACTGGCAGCAAAAACCCCTAGCTTTCCTATATTATTAAGAGGTATTTATCCAATGTCTGTTGAGCTGCTGTTTTAATATAGGTTGACCTCTGACAAAGATTATAGTAATTTGACATTCTTGTATTGCGTTAATAGCCAGAGTGACTCATTTGGGAGGTGGATTCTGACTTACAGCTTCAGAGTCGATCTGCTTTGGTCCCATTATTATTTCTGTCTTAAGATGAGGCTTAAAGCTTCAACCCCAGTGGGTTTTCATGTAGCTTTGGTGTGTAGTAGGAGATTAACCAGTTATGAAACTGTTTCCCTGATTCCCTGTTTCTCAGCCACCACTGGCAATGAACAGACACCCCACATTGCTGCTGGGGAGCATTTTGCATGAAGTCAGCCTGCTTTATGTGCCATCAGGCACTGGAGTCCCTTTGGACATTTTTTCTTCAGTTCTGGACAGCGCACTGAGATTTAGGGTGGCCATCCCATGAAGGGCAAACTTGATGTAATGAAACTGCATGCTGTCCAAGGCAGCCAGGGCCCTGATGGCAGGAGATGGTGGGATGCCCTGCAGGACCTGGCTGAATTCCTGCCAGTCACAAAGTGCTGCTACTGCTGGGCAATCTATTTAAAAATTGTTCTACCATTGCTCGGTTTACACCAGTTTTACTGATGTTGGACAAACTAACTCTGGGAGGACACCAGGGGAATTTTCAGTAGTCTGAGTGAAAACTGGATCTAGACAGTGTGTGGTTAGGGAATGAAGCAAGCAACTCCAAAGAGTAGGTTTAAATAAAAGTATTTCTTTTCCTTTAGACCCACAAGACATTTAAGACTCAGGCCTTTTTTGACTGATTAAGCCAGTGCTGCTGGCGGCTTGTGTGAGTGAGAGTAAGCTTTTCTCTGCTGCAAAATCTCCAGATCATAGGGGAAAGTGGGGAGAAAAGGTCATTAGAGGGGGAATATTCACAAAAGTTTCCATTGAAGCTGTGGCTTTGTGTGGCTGTATCCTTTCCCACCTGGAACTTTCTTTCTTCCTCTCCAGCATCTCCTTCTGATTCACTGTGGATATGATTGAGAGACAGCTTCTGCACCTTGAGTATTGCACCCCATGTGGTTTGAGTATGTACATAGGGCAAGGTCTGGACCTATTGTTATGCATTTATAGCAGCCCACATGGTGAGCTAGGCCGTGGTGAGGCAATCAAGAAGAAAGTTTTCTGCTCCAAGGACTTTGCCATCTAAAAGTGGTGGCAAAAGCTGACAGGGTAGAGGGGGAGCAATAGAAAGTTTACATGCAGTCAGCTGTACTTGAGAGGAAGAGTTTAAAGTATAGACAGGACAAGGTCCTGCAGGTGCTTTCTGGGAGGTCTTGCTGGACATCCAGACTCACATAGGTGAAGTCACAGAGGCAGCTGCAGAGCAACCTGACAAGGAGATAAACAGGCTGTTAGCATGGGAGTCCAGCTAACTGAGCAAACCATACAGGGGTTTTTTCCCTTATTCTTGAATAAAGTAACTATTTAAATTAGGCATCTAAATACAGCAAATTTCCATATTTAGTCTGGCTTTTTTTTTGTGTTCAGAGGTTTCTATGAAATTTGAACCAATAAGTTTTTTCAGCTAAATTTTCACCAGCAGAAGCCCACTTGTAATATGTTCTTCTGCTGAACATTTTCCTCCTCATCTCACAAATCCCTTGTTCTCTCTAGTGTTCATGGACAAATGCCTTGCCAGGAGAGGAGCAGCTACACTACCTCAAGACAGAGACTTTTGTGTCCGTTACCCATAATGCATTAAAATGGACAAAAGATTTCTGAAACACACACTGAGACACACCACAAGAGGACAGTTAAAAGAAAATAGAGCCTCTTTTCAGTCAAAACATCCTGCAGTATCTCCACATAATGCTTCATGGCATATGACAGGAAGAAGATGACATCTCTCATCACTAGTCAATAATAAAAACCATGTCAAGTATGAATTGCCTTTGAAAAAAATACTGTACATGATTTCCATGGTCAGACATCCTGGAAAACTTCCAAATGGGGGGAAGAAGGAGGGGAAAAAGAAAAGGGGAAAAAAATGTTATTGATTTCCTCATTGGGAATGTTATATAACCTTCATATTTTATTAAAAAACTTTACTCTCACTTTGTGAAACGTCCTTTAACACATTATGTCATTCTGTAATACAATAGTTCTCCAACTCCTTCCAGCCCCATCTCCCCGATGTGTTCTCTCAACTGTAGTTATTTTCTTTCCTTTAAAAAAATATTTCTGATAAAATGTTTGCAAGTGTTAAACAAAGGGGTGCACTTTAGTGTAGCATAAGTTAATGCAGGCATCAGGTAACACTCAGAACACAATGACATGTTTCAAGCAAAACATGGGAAATTCAGTTCAAAAACCTTATTTTTTGTCTTGAAATAGAGACTCATAGTCTTTGTTTTAAGAACACAAAACTTTTTNNNNCTTGAAAAAAAGACTCATAGTTTTTTTTTTAAAAAAAAAAAACTTTTTTTTTTTTTTTTTTTTTCTCTTGTAATAGTGGATTCCAGCTGCAGGACTCCTCAACTTTTCCTTTCCCCCTTCCTCCTTCTCCACTTCTCCTCTCCCCCCTTCCCCCCCCAGTCTCTCCCCCTCCTTCCCATCCGGCATCTACTCACGCACACATACTCTCTAACTTTTTGTTTTTAGTAGCTGCTGCCCCATAAGAAATGCTATCCAACAGACCTGGTGCCTGTCACCGCTTCCCATCACATGCCTGGTAATTAAACTCTGACTGATTTATTGACTGACAGCCAACAAATCCCAACCCAGTTTTTATGATATACATGCCTCCCCAGGCTAAATTCACTCAAACAACAGCCCAGCTGAAAAGGAGGAGGAAAGGAAAAAAAAACCAGGGTGATACAGAAAAAGCGCTACACACGCACATGCACACACACACACTCACATACAAAAAAAATCTCGTATTGGTAGATGAAGGGGAGACATTTTGCAAAGAAAAAAACTCAGCACAACATCTCTTTCAAATCCAGACTTGGAAAGGGAATGGAGTGGGGGAGGAGGAAAGAAGTAGTAAACATCATTACTTCAGCTTTAAGATTCATTTGAAACGTCTCACGTACAAAAGAGCTCTGAAGGGGAAAACAAGACGTGCTTGCAGCTAATATTACAGTCAAGTTCCAATTTTACCTAAGGGAAAGCAGCTTTATTAAAAGTCATGACTGAAATTGCGTGACAGGTGCCAATATTCTCCACCCTGACAGATGTGTCAGTTTGCGAATGCCATTTTCTTGTCAGCGGTCCCTAGATGGAGTTGCTCCCATCACCATTTGTCTCTCTTCCAGCTAGATCACACATGCCCGTCGCTTGCCTCCAAGCTGCGCTGCGTTGTTTGATATGTGGAATCTTCACAATGAGACTTATTAAAAGACAGTCCATTATTTTTATTTAGAGCATTTCCAAAACAAGCAGAGCGCGCAGAGATAATTTAAAAATTGTGCGGCGGGTCATCTCCAGGCCAGAGCGGCTCAATTGTAAATGCATAAGAAAGCAGTGTCTCCCCCGAGCCCCTCCTCATCCTTCAGTTCATAATGAGGTTGATTTGAGTGACATTTAACCCTTGAATAATGGCCCTTCGAGTCAGCAGGACTCTATAGCTGTGCTCTGCAGAGGCGATTCAGCCTGGAGGATTAATTCTGCTCCGATTTTTCCTAAATCTTCCCCCCCACCCCCTTCTGCTCTCCTGTTTTGTTACAGGTGTGCTTCACAGCGTACAGCTAGATGTAAAAGACTCTTGATCGTCTGTATTTATAGACCCTTTTCCTCCTCCTGTTGGTTTCAAACACAAAGAAAAATGGTATCTCTCAATCGTGCTTGGTATGAACAGCAGGTAAAGCTGCAGCAGACTCCTCTCCAGCCTCTGATGGAAAATTATTACAGATGAAATGATTCTGTAATGGAAATGGTAATAGGAAAGTTTCATTCTAAAGGATGTTTGTGCTAACATGAGAGGCTATAATATGTGATTGATTTGGATGCAGGTATAAGTGTGATCTCAAACTGAATTTTACTTCATCATTTCTAGAGGTGGCACTGGGGGGCTGGAGGAGGGCTAATGGACAGTGCTTGCAAACATTGCTAGGTGAAAGGACTTGAAATGTGAGATCATTGATGTTTCATTGTCCCAGGCTAAGTGGCATAGCAGGCTGTTGCTTCAGCATTTCTTTTTTAAGTACATGGATGCTAATTTTTCTTAGGCTGATATAGCTCATCAGCCTTGGTGAGTATTTGTCTCTCAGGGAAGCTGTGTGGTGAAATCATAACTAACTCTTTGCAGATGATAGGGAGCTGCTTTCACTTCTTGTGAGGAAACAGCATTTACCTCTTCATCCTTATCTTGGCACAAGATATGGGCACTTGATCTTCTCTGCCTGATTGCCAGAGAAGAGTTTGTTGCCATTACAGGCAACTGTGAGCGGGCTGCAGGCAAGACAGGGCTGCAGACTGGCTGTAGTCAGGTAACTCTTGTTTTCCAACAGGATTATTAATATTTATTATAAAATTTATTATAATAAAATTATTATTAAAAGAGCATGATCCCTTCATGCTTTTTTGGATCATATCCTCTCTGGTCCCTCTCAGCCCTGTCTCAGAACTTTCAGCTGAGGACAGTCTGGCATGATCTTCCTTCTTCAAAATATGAGCAGACTCCAAAGTTTTGGGAGACAACAGATGGATTAGAAGGCATCATAGCAATGTTTGACCAGACCTGGAAGGAAAATGACAGGCTCACTCTCTAGCAGAGAAAGCAAGGAGAGGAGAAATACTGGAAAAGAAAGAACTGAATAAAATAGAGTGGTTGTATCAATGTCCACAGAAGACACTCTCATACCATGTGAGCTGAAGAAGTTTTAGAAGAATTCAAATCAAAAAGCTCTCATATAATCTTCAAGCCTTTCTCAGGAGAGCATTTCCATTACACAGTCACCTGGAAGGCCCAAGCATAGATTTTTCACTCACTAGTCTGTCACCCTTTCCCACGAGCCATCCTTCAGAAATTTATTTAAGGCTTATAAAACTGTGACCAAACACTACTAGTGAGTTTTCTCCCCAGTCTGGAAAAAGATGATGGGCTGCCATGGTAATATTTTCTTCCCATTCTCCTACAACAGTGTCTGCAAACCTGGAGCCACAGTTCTGAGAGCAGCCACAGAAGCAATTATACCACAGCCCAAACAGCCATCAGCTCCAGGGCAGGCGAAGAACACACCAAACTGCTCCTGAATTACACAGCTTATCAGCATTTCTCACCTGGGAGGAAGGGAGATGGTGTTGAAGAGGGAAGAGAGAAGAGGACAAGGAAAGGGGTGAATACGCTGCTTATTTTGTTGATTTGTCTTATTGTTAGAAGCACTGATCTGCTCTTCCCGATTTCAGGAATCCATTCTTCTTTTTAGGCTAAAGGAAGAAGTGGGCAGTCCCATCAAAACTGGAGAAGAGGGAATGCTTCAGCATTGTGCTCTAACAGTCAGACGCTCTGGACTTAGCTGATGGAAGAAAGAAAAAACCTTCAGGTGAGAATCTTGTGCAAGGCAGGGCAGCAGACTCCACATGACTGTGGGCATTAATGCAGCCTGTGCAGATGACTGTAACTGCTGTGGCAGATCTACTCTGGAGTCCATCTCTCAGGCAGGATCAAGGCTTGTAGGTCTTAATAAAGTAAAATCAACACATAGCAATAAAATAATAAGTCTGGGCAGCTGACAGATGGTAATGAGCATGCTTATATGAACCACCAGCCAAATCCAGTTGAAAACTAAGCAGATACATAAAATTCTTGACTCAGTCTTTTTTATTTGGAGAGAGATAATTAGGGCCCATAGGACATTTTCAAGAAAGATATTTGGGATGCTGTATTAAGAGCCCATTTCTAAGCATGATTAACCTCCCTTACTGCAAGAGAAAGTATTCCTGTTTCTAATCACAGAAGGTTTTGAGTTCCATGTATTTACCGGTTCAGGTGATATAGGCAGACAATGGAAAAAACAAACAGGCAGAAGGGGACAGTGTGATGAAGAACTTAGCCAAAAGCACTACAGCTGATGAATCCAAGGAGACTTAACTACTTTCTCAGCTTTTTCGGTGGAAAGACCTAGGCAACAGACATACACATGCAGATCTTTTGGGAGCTTTGGGTAGATAAACATATAATGGTTATTTTAAACATCACCTTTACTGTAAATGAGACCATTGTGCCTGCTTATGCTGAGTATAAGAAAGCATTTACATTATTGACTCCAAAATCATATTCATGCCATGAAACAGTGGGGCCTTCACTGAGTGCAAGTCCATCAGGGTGACTGCAGCCAGCAGAAAACAAGATTTACACACTGGCAAAAATGGAAATGATCCCTCTGCCCCTATTCCTCTCCACCAAGTACTTGCACTTGCAAACTACTGGCCTTCAGCTGCAACATGGAAATAACTCAGATGGTAATAATTCTAAGGAAAACATTTGCTTTTTGTAAGAAAGCTTCATCACTGGGAAAGCTCTGATGTGATTTTTGCATGGCTTTCCTTTCTCCTGTGACATATTGACAGAAATTTGAAAAGAAGGTCTCCTTTCCCAGGAAAGCAGAGCAGAGATCAGCTGCTAGGGCTTGGTGGCCCTGGTGTATGTGATTCATATACTGGAGTTTTTGGTAAGAGAAAGGCAAGAAGATCCTGGGGACATAGACATATTTTGATCTTTCTTGTCCTATGTTTCACTGGTTTTACTTCTGTACTGTTCAAAGTGACTATGTCAGTAAAAATTACTGACACTTCTGCTAGCAAGCGAACAACCTGCTTTGGGGTAACCTTTATTCTTTTATTTTGCACTACTTTTCTTATTTCTTTGTTCTGCAATAGTGCCAGGGAAATCTAGAATGCCCTATACACTAATACCACTGGCTTTTTCTTTTTGGCAATCGCTAAGAAGAATAACACTTCATGTGGGAGACAGCTGTTCAGATATGCTTCAAGTGAAGCTAAGTTGATACATATACATTATTCTCCACTTTTTTTTTCCATGTCTGCATTTTATTTCAGATTCTTGAAAAAAAATTATGATGAAAATATAATACATGTAATAAAATCGTATGATTTTTGTATAAAATGTTACAAAAATATTAAAAAGGCTCTTAAGATGACCTCTTATCAATCAAGGATTTCTCACTCCTTTTGTCAATCTGCATTCACCTATTTAATGTTTCCTATTCACTGATATGAAAGCTCCTCAGACTATGAATCTGAACCTCAAAAAATCTGGATGACTTCCATGGGACACCTTTCTGGACTTGAACAACCACAGGGGTCTCCAGAATGGGAAGGATGTGAAAATGAGTGTTTCTACAAAAAGATTGGTTCATCCCTGAGTACTTCTCCTTCTTTCCTGTATTATCATATGCACAGCAGGGAGAGATAATAATAAAACGACACTTTAAAATGGTAGGAAGAAAATCAGGAAAAGTAGGTCAAGAAAAAATACATAAAATCGATAAAACTCTGCCCAGCTTAAGATCAAGAAAGACAAACCCCATCTTTTTAAATGGGCAGAAAAATGAAGGAGAAAAGGAGTATAAATTTCTACCATGATAAAAACTACTGATTAAGATATCCAAGCCACCTTAAGTCAGTTTATTTGAACAACCTGAGAAAAACAAAAGTCAGCATCTCTTATCTATCTAGCATAGCTGTGGTTTCTTATCACTAACTTTAAGAACTCTGTTGGC
This sequence comes from Illadopsis cleaveri, assembly GCA_013399915.1. Lineage (NCBI taxonomy): Eukaryota > Metazoa > Chordata > Aves > Passeriformes > Timaliidae > Illadopsis > Illadopsis cleaveri. Next base: position 612,719 of record VXBB01012047.1, read on the forward strand.
TTACACTAGGTTTGATTCGGATGAATTTGACCCAATAAATCTTACTAACACTTATTCCTTGAAGTCATGGCCTAACATCTGTCTTGAGTTCCTTTTAAGTTTAACTTTAAGTCAGAATTTCCTGTGTTTTAATAGTTGCTTCTTGATAACTGCAGCACACTTAAAACAAATTTAACCTTTCAGTTACAGATCTTCACTTCACAACACATTTTTACTGCATAGAAAACCTATCTTCAATGATTCATATTTTTCCCCTTCCACAACTCTCTGAACACAGCCAGTGATTCAATTTGGCTTTAAAAACAAAGAAATATAAGTCTATAAATATGGCAGCGTATAAAAAAAATCTTAATCATTGTTAGGCTTTTCTCTCTAGCATTGCATCGACAAAAGAGTGGATGAGGTGTTGGCCTGTGACTAACTTGGTGTGGCCTTCATGGAATATTAATGACTTTGTGGATCTCGAGCCAAAGAAACCCTTTAAACTGCCACGTAATATCAAGTGTTGTATCAGTATCACATTCTAGATGGCACAAATGCGTATCCAAGTCTCAAGCTGATGGACAAACACATGTGTCTGAGCCCCATCAACTGTTTTGGCCACAAGGCAAAGGATGAAGCTGGGTAATTCTTAAGCTACAAGCATGACTGCCGAATACTTAGAAATAGTTGAGCCACATTTTGGCTGCACTATTCCACAAGCACTTAGCCTGAGGCATGGAAAATGTCAGCCACTGTGAATAAAGTTTATTAGTGTTTTGAGTAACTGGAAACTCTCCCACAAAGCCAGGAGTTAAGCAATGCTGAACAATAGGTGGCACTATGCAATCCAATGGTCCTGCTTATTCCTGTTTTGGAATGTCTGAGGCAGACATGCTTATTTATGCTTTGTAGACTCTGTCCTTTTCCCCAGTCCTTGGGATCAATCCCACTAAAGTGTATGTACTTGTGTAGCTTGACATACATCACTTCCATCTTAGAGACAAATTCTGATCATTTGTTCTTCTGTTCTCTGCTAGAAGCATCTGAAAGCCACAATGTACATCTCTTTGTTTTTTCCAGGTTTATCAACAGGTAATGAGGAAATCTGTGAGTCATCACTACACTAGACAGAGAAATACTGCCAGAAGCAGTGGTCCTCTTACCTGCTGGCACTGTCAATCAGACTTTATGTTTGCCCTTTGTCTGTGCCCTGTAATTAACCCCTGGTGTCCTCACAGCTTTTCACAAGTCCTGTTCCTCACTGAATTCCCATGGGGGTTCTTCCTCCACTTACTTTACCTGGATGAGGCTGGAAACCTAAACTGCTGCTGTGGGTGACAGAAGACTGATGCTGATGATCTTTATTTACTGATCAAGCAGTTGAGTTTATTCCATTGGTTGGGAGCCCACAGTTAATTTGGGTTCTGTTAATTCCTAATGTTACTGGGTTTACTCAGTAACATTAGGAATTGTCTGTTCTCAGTGACTTATATTTTGTCTTCAATGCATCTTGAACTATATCAGTCTGGTTTGTTGCAAGCTGTCTGATTCTGTTTTCACCAAGGTTGTCTGGAAGTTTCTTAATCAGAAACTCTGAGGGAAGAGTATTTCCACACCATCTTCTGAAGCTCTGGATGTCAGGGCCAGGGAAGCTCTTTTGGCTGTGCTGATCTCTGATTGCCTTATTTTACTGAGCCTGTACAGCCCTTCCAGTCAGAAAATGAGGAGATGTGCAAGAGCATAGCCAGTCTCTAGACTTAATCCCACTCTGTCCTTATACCTGAAACATCAGGGACCCTGAACAGCAGGGTCAACAAACGCCATGTATAAAAACTTATGGGCCCAGGTGACTTGGTGCCCTTATAGCTGAATTTCTGGGGTCTAAATGTAGAGCCAAGGACACTGTTGTGAAATGTCTCTCTCTTGTTTGGGACTGTGTTGTCCAGTCTGGCTGGACACCATGTCTGGCTGCTTCCCTACAAAACCGGGGCTTTTGTTCCCGGTTTTCTGCTGGCCCAGCTACTGAGGAACCAGGGGAGAAGTCCAAATAGGTACAAGAGGGAAAACAGAGTCAGGATCAGCACATAAACCTGAGGAGCAGGGAGATTCTGGGAGGGAAATGAAATCCATTTTTAAATATAAGTGGTCTAGGCAGACTGGGGAAATGCCCAACAGTAAATTTCAAAACTACACAAAGTGTTGAGGGGGAAGAGTCATACAATTTGAAAACAACATTTGAGGGCTGAAAAGGGTACAAGGTCCTCCTAGTCTTGTTTGGAGAGGTATGGAATATGCAAAACTGTCACTAAAAGAAAAAAGATAGTAGACACATTTTGATGAGGTCACCACGCTGTTTTGATTGCAACACAGGAAAACCGGAGTATCTTTGTGCCCACCAGAATTTTCTGAATAGGTGCTAGGCAGCAAGTTGCTGTAAACAATCTTCTCTGTCTCAATCCAAATTTACTTCAGGTTTGCCTTTTTCTAAAACCAAGAATAATATGAGGTTATAGAGATCCACTGTTTTTCTAATCACAATAATATCTATTGTGTTCCCCTCACTACTTCTATAGCGTTCTTCTCTTGCTCTCCCCCAGGAAAGATTACTTTTAAAGTACTTTGTGGTAATCCAACAAATTGTGCTTTAGTTGACATAGCCCATAATACAGCACACTTCCAGGCACTCTTGAGGAAGTGCTCACTTCTATGGCCCTGGAATTCTTTCACATACTTCTAGCTTTCACAAGACATGATGAAACATTTTAGCTATACAATGCTTTGGCAGTATGGTTTCTGTGTCATTCACCCAAAAGATTTATTTAAGGGGTTTGTCATGATGGACTCCTCAAAATAATAGCCACTCTTATTCTAAATAGGAAAAGAAACTGAGGAGCATCCTAAGCTTTAATAGCCTGCAGCATGATAAGATTTAGATTTTGACTCAGACAAGACAATTATATCTGTGCTTTCTTATCAAAATCACAAAATTGCCCAGACTTTTGAACTTTGCCCCAAGGCTTGGCAGAAGTTGTTCAGAGTCACAAGTTTCCTTGTCATGTATGCATGGCATTCCTCTTATGGAGTTTTCTGTGTCTTCTACTATACAAACCGTAGAATCCTCCATGTTATGGCTAAACTGTTCATGGAAGAGTGTAGGGGTGACTTAGGGCAAGAGACTGACTATTAAGGGATTAAGTTGTTGAAAAGGAATTGAGTCATGAGGCATACAAACTACAGTTCCCATGAGACATTGGAAAAGCATCTCCACAATAAAATTAATGGTTTTCATCTGAAAATTTTCTTCTTTTTTCTTTTGCATTTTTGTATTTTCTCAGGGGGAAGGAGGAAATCATTTTCTGACAGGCACTAATTGTTTCCCATTTGATTTTGGCTTGTGAGCAGATCTGAGTTAAAAGGGCTAAATGCAGACATTCTGCTATTACAGTGTTATGCTCATTCAACAGTCAGCCTTGTTTTACTTGCAGCAATATGAGTTATACCATATGTGTTTGAAACTGGTAACCAAACAGAGCAGTCTTTCAAGCAACCCTAAGCTAAATTATAAATCTTTTTTGCATCTTTTAAGTTAAAAGTAGTTCTACAGGCACAAAATGAATCAGTGAACTACTAGCTGCTTGGGCTTAACAATAGCAGTCTGCCTGAGAAAACCAGTCACCCTGGCAAAAAAACCGAATACAATTATCCAGTCTGACTATATTTCAGTATTGTACAGGATTTCAAATTTCATTTACATGTAATGTAATGGAACCACGTAAAATAATTTAAATAAAGTGTTTGCATTTTTATATAATATCACTATCTAATTATTATATTTTAGATATTGTTATTACATTATTTGGATTATATGATATGTACAAACCATAGCCATTGAACAGGACTTCATTGATACAGTACTCTTGATTGCATTTTTTAATCCTGAATTTCTATATTTCTTGACAAAGTCTCATTGTAAGAGCAAAATAACTTCTTAAAGAAAATTATCTGATGTGAGATCTTATGTTTACGCAATGACTTGTTCATGTCCAAAGCTGCACTGAACTCTCAGAATTGTAAATCACTTGATCTTCTCCCCTTGCAAAATCATTGGTGCACAAGTAGGGCCAAGTTTCTAGCTTTGCATTATGAACCCACAACCAGAATCACACAACTTTGTTTCATGATATATATACTCAGGAGACATTTGTACCTGTAGTGATCTCTAAAAGTTCAAAGGTTGGTTGAAAGATCCATCAACTTGATGCTCTTATGAGAGTGGTAATGAAATGTTATCACCAAATGGGAAACAGGTAGAGAATTGACATGGCTAGCTTGAGGCAACTTGGGTGGGAAAGCAGAGTAAAATTTAGCACTTCTCAGCTCCACGTAAACTCATTTCTCCTAACCCTGCTGCCTTGCACTTTTGCCATGTTAGTTTAGCAATGTTGCAAGGGCAGCTGTAAACATATAGACCGAACCAGAAGGTTCTCTATAGATTTAGTCAGTTATCCTTTTTAAATGATGCAAATCAATTTGGCATATCTACACATTTATAATGCTGTTCTAAAATCAGGATCCTTTACTTAAAACCAGTATTTCAATTCCATCTGTGATTAATAATATGTGAGAACAAACAGGCTGGATACAAAACGTTTTACCCTTATCAATGCTATATATCTGCAGCAGATCACAAACCCAAAAGGCCTCTTATTTGCTGGAGCTGGTTCTGATACAACCCATGGTGGAGGAAAACTCAGAAGAACAGCTGATCTCAGGAGATTTTCAACATTTGGAGCCAACATTTTCAGAAAACAGTTGGCAAGATTTCAGTGCCTTGGAACCTGAATTTTGGTTTAGCCTTAAATTCAACACAAGCCCAACACAGTTCCAACACTTCTAAAAGGTGTGGATACGCATCTAAGTTTTTCATACACACACACATCTATCTTGTGTGTATGTGTGTGTGTATATATGTATGTATGTATATCTTGAAAGTGATAGATGGGAACATTTTTTTTTTCCTTGGAGGAATGGCTGTTTGTGCCCTCATTTCATTCAGGATACACCACTGGACTCTTTGGAATGCACCACCACCTACATCCCACCATGTTTATTATTACACGTTCCAGAGGTACCAAAGGAAGTGCAAGACTTGCCTTGAATCTCAGAATGCAAAGCATATAGCTATGCCACTACCTCAGCTCTCCATCTGCCTTTTATTATCATTAATATTCAGAAAAAAATAGGTTTTTGAGAGGGAAGTTAAAAATCTTTGATGGGTCAAGGCTGTTCTCCTAGAGTGGTTCTGACATCTCTCTTCCCCTTTTCACCCTGCCCGGCAGAATCTTCTCCAAGACTCCTTGTTGGCCTTCAATAAGGACAGTATGTGTTGTGTAGCAGCTGCAAAAGGCCTCACAAATGCTGGCTGACAAGAAGTGACAGCTCTGTATATCTCTCACTGGCACTGACAGCTGACAGATGGATACCACTCACACACAGAAAAAAAGCCCCCAGGATGATTCGCCAACATTACTCCCTGTTCATAGGGGCCACATTTGATTGAGTGCTGCTCAGAATAATAAACCCTTGTCGATCCGTTGCAGAGCCAGTTTGCTCACAGTGTCCTGATTTTTTCCTCCTGAAACATGCACCAACATGCTCACAGAAGTCTTGCTTTGTTTTTCTGCCCTTAGCTTTGTTTGAGAAGAAAATCTACCTAGCTCAATGCAGCTAGTTGTTAGAGCAAGAGATCAATGAGTACATAACTTAGCAATACCGTGTTAGGGCTTTGCTGCCTGATAATCCTTCATCTCTCCAATCTATTTATTATTATCCTTCACACTGTTTTTCTTCCTTCCCACTGATCAACCCATGGCTGAAAATATTGCTGGTTGGGTTAGTCAGAAGACAGCACCATGGAACTGTTCATGGGGAGGACAATGATGCATGTTGATGTAGAAAAAAAAAGGAAAGAAAGGAAGAGAGAAAGTGATAAACAAAAAGAGACATCCATCCATATGGACAGATATAACTGAATGGGGGAAAATGGGAAGGAGAAACACAGAACTTCTACATCCATGGTAGTTGATGAGTTCAGTAATTTCTCTGGCTTTTTGTTCCATTTCCTTGTTCAAAGTGCTCAATTACTTGACCTTGTAAGTAGACAGTTTTTGCCAAAGTTGATCTGCTGTATGAAAGCTATGTCATTGTAACCCTTAGAAAGACTCAAAATTAGTAAAATGAAGGAGTTACACCTTATTGCAATTTAGGAGTCACGAGTATAAAATCTGAAGGCTGGAAGAGGTTCAAGAAGTCAACCATGACTGACATGAATGAGAAATCTTAATTCTCATTATTAGTGATGGTTATGTCAGGTTAAGCACTGTCTCTAAAACAATTTCTGTTATTTTTCACAAAGATCTTTCAGTCTCCCTTTGTCCCCACCACTGGGTTGGGCAGTGAAGATTTTGTGGAGGAGGCTGTTTGTCTCCAGTACTCATTAAGGCCCAAAGGAAGAGTGAGGCTGCCTGCGCCAAAACCCTGGTGCTATTTTCTTTACACTGTGACCTTTCTTGTCCCTTGGCCCCTAGGACCTGGACTCCAGAGAAGGATGGCCTTGAGGATATCAGATGGACATGATAAATGCTAGAATCCAACCAATATCAAGTGAAAGGGAACTCATGCAGACAGAGAGAGTATTGCCTTCTGAATGAAGCTCATTGTCTTGCTCTTAAAAATATGTCCAAACTTTATTTTGGCTGATGACACAAAATGCTGAAGAAAAGAGGGCTTGGTTCAACTTTCTTTTTGTTATAATAGCCCACTTTCATATCTTTCTGAAATGTACAGCTGAAGAAACATTATATGCTAATACTTCAGCTAACAATAGCTATTCTACACAGATATGTCTGATATCCACATAAGTTCCCAAAGTGGGGGTGGCAAGCTGTCTCTAGCTTCAGCAGGGTTTGAAGATTTGCATGATACAATAGGTGCATGTAGCAGGAAAAAACAGAGGTGAAATGTACAAGGAATTAAAAAAAGAAAAACAACTTTTTCTGACAATATCCTATAGGCCAAAGGCTTGTAGATAATCATGGATTAATTGTGAATGTAAAGAAAGAGACACTTTTTTTTATCAAAGCTGTTGCCTCAGGGCAAACTCCAGTGCCATGAAAACCGAAATGTTTTCTTTTATCACAGTTCCTTTTCTGGCACCTCAAATTATTTCTTTCATGTCTGATAGTGAGGAACGAGGCAGCATAGCTCCCCAGAGATGAGAGATTGTTACCATGGTCTCATAGCATATTGGCAGCCGATGTGGCATCCATGTACACCTGTCACTCAAGCAGAGCAAAATGCAGATGTGGCACAAAAACCTGAGCTCCCTCACTCGGAAGCCTCCCCAGCTCACCGAGCACACACACCCCAAAACACACACACGTCGTCCTGAGCCCCCCTCCTTCCCAGGACGTGGCTGCTTTTCAGCCTACACATATGTGAGTGCACTCAGACGTTATCAGGCCTGTTTAATGCAATGAACCTGCATTAGCATTTCTGCAGGGCAAACACAAATAAACAGAAATGTGCTGAAAAAAAAATGTTTCAAACAAATTTCTTTGCAAGTCAGGCAGAGAGAGAGAGAGGGAGAGAGAATAGTACACAAATGAGCCAATTTCCTTCATATGGAAGTGAACTAAGACCTTTTTAATGAAGACTCCAAGGCCGAGGAGGGGTTGCTGATAGATGCTTATTTACTTTTTGATTTTCTTCAGGGTTTTAGCCACTCATATCGTTGTTGTTAAACAAGACAAGGTGTTGAAAGTGTCAAAAGCAGATAAAATTTTATGTTAATCATAGGATTTGGGTGTGATCTGAACTCCAGTAAAAGACTCGGCATACACAGGCAGATGAAGAAGATAGGCCAAGCAATTTTTTCAGGAGATATTGTATCTGGTATGGATGTGGGAAGCGTCTTTGGCAAGGGATAGGACAAAACTGCATTGGAAGAGGAGGAAAACAGTACATATGTATGGCTCTAAGGTTAACAAACATGTTGAGGTGAACTGGATTTGTCCATGTGAATGATCTGACATTTTTGGTCAGTGAGACAGAAAGTATGATGCAAAATGTAACATGAACCCTCTCTTCTCTCTCTCTTTTTCAAACAAATTGCCAATTTAGCTCCTGGGATAAAGTAAATAGTGCACTGCCATTTTTTTTAAAGGGAAATATGACAAGGAACCCGAATGCGTTCGTCTCAAATTTGTAAATCCATTGCTTTATTGAACCATTTGTCCATTCTTATAAGCTGATTTATAATAACTGTAATGTGATTCATCATGTCATCTTGTAAATATATGTGACACTTCATTAAACACAGTAATCAAATTTAAGCAGTCCCACTTTCATGCTAACAACTGAGACCTTTATGATTCTATTGCTCTGAAGATACTCCTACTCTAATGAAAGTAGCATCAAGCAAAGAATAAAATGTAGCAGAGGTAGATTTTCAAGAGGAGTGATGAAGAAATAAATATACTTTTAGTAAGTAGCCAGTAATGAAATTAGTAATGGCCTGAAATTTACTGTAACAATGGTTTTACAAGATACTCCTGTTGGGATGTTTTATTGTCAATAAGAAAAGGACAGTTTGAACATCTTGGAAAAATCTGTTGTAGGATTAACAAAATCCTTTTAGAGCCTGAATTTCAGAAAGAATTTTTTCATGCTATTTTTGTGTTTGCCATCTGGAATGACACTGCAAGCTGGCAAACACAAGAATAATGTGAGATATTTCTATCGCATAGAGTTAGCTATGGATTCATCAGGGAATGTAAGCATCTGAACATCAGTCAGATACCCAGAATTATCCCAGCTTTGACCTGCTTTGAGGAATCAAGCAGACCATCTATTAAAATTAATGTTTTCTTTTTCTCAGGAAATGGTCACCTCCATCTCCCGAGGGATAGGTGTTCAAATCAAGGAAAATTCAAAGAAGTACTCATGAGGAAGTAAGCACAGAATACAGCTTTTCTGTCTAGGTTGGGAGTGATTTAAGATGTTAACAACATCAATTGTGTTGTGAACCAGATTTGCAGGTGAAGTAGATCATTGTGAATTACCTTGGTTGAGGATTTGGCCTACAGTCCTTAATTATGCCCTCTATTCATCAGCTGTAAGGAAAAAGCTTATTTCCATGGCCCCCCTCTCATACTGATACTATTCTAGAAATGAGCATGGAATTCAAGATCAGAACATCAGGGCTTTCAAGCCAGGAATGTGGGATGAAAAAGCAAGCAATGTAGCTGGGTTATTTTAATCAGCATTATTAGGATTTTGTTGCATTGCAAGGCAGAATCTCTGCTTCCTATTCACAGGACTCTGTTTTAACCCCAGTTAGGTGAAAGCAATCATGAAACTGAGAAACTGAGATGCATTTCAGTTGCAGCCTGGAATATCAAATGCATGAATGTGTGCTCGTGTATAGTTTTACTGCTAAAGTCTGATTTAGTTTTCCAAACAAATTTAGAGTCTTCTAAAATTGAAGACAGCTAAAGATAGCATTTTAAGCAGACTGAAAGAGAGCAATGGGAGCTGCATGAAAGACAGTTCTCAGAAACAGAAGTGTTGAAAGGTAGTGAAGGCTGCACTCCAAAATGGAAGAGCCCTAAGTATACAGGCACGATAGAAGGTGCCAAGGAAATTCAACTCCAGCAGAAACTAGGGAAGATCTATCACTGTCTGTTAGAGGGTGCCCAGCACTTTCAAAGATCCGTATGTTAAACCTCTAGCTTCATATTTCAAGTGAGAGAATGGAGGAGGGTCCTGCATTGAGAGTCTGACAAGCAGAGAGGCCCAAAAGAGATGAGAGTGCCTGAAACAAGAAAAAAAAATGGACAAAATTATGAAATAGCAAAGTAAGAGAACAGAAAAGAAAATAATATTGTTTCAAGTGCTCCACACAGAAAATTATTCCGGAACAGCAAAACAAAGACAATGTACTTGAAAAATTTAATCCAGAAGATATGAAATCACCTTGCCTGGAGACCTAAAACTGTCCCTACACTCCACCAAAGTTTATAGTTCAGGAATAAAGAATGGATGGAGTGTATCTTGCAGCTCACCTGTTGTAACATAAGCATCCTCAAAAGGAACAAAGAGGTCCTGAGATGGGGTGATAAACAGTATTTGTTAAATAGCCTGTAGCTAGGAAGCACTCTTAAGGAAATGTATGAACAGCCAGTCTTAAGGAAGAGATAAAGGATGAGTGAATTTTATTTAAGTCATTTAAGAGTCAAGTCTTCAGAAAGGATTTGGTGTTATTTGGATTGAATCTGAGAATTGCTCTCACCTGCATTGTAGCACTTTGATATACCTCATTGAGAAGAAGGGATACATGGTCCCAAACAATTTCAGTTGTAGTGTTTATCGGTATTCTTTGAAGCAATGATCTTGTAATTGTATTCTTTACTGAAAGTTTGATTTCAAGGTGTCTTCTATCAGCAGAAAAATCAAGCCCAAATATTTGAAGCCTAATCCATAACCTTGGCTAGCTCAGGTGTGCCTGCCACTTGGTAGTTCTACTCATTATTATATGAAGTATTTCTGGTGCATTGGTCAGTTCTGGCTGCCAAACACAGATGAATGCTGATGAGAAAATATGAAGTATCTGATGTGAAAGCCTTAGTTTGTCCTCCAAGCGGTAGCTGGATTTTTCACTATCAGAATTTATGTTATGTTCATGTGTTTTGAAGGAGCAAAATTACCAGATGCATACCGGTATTTTATAGAAAACTGAACAATTTCCAGAATGAAATTTTGTAATTCAGAGGTCCAGCTGCCTAGAGGATCCATAGCATTGAGATGAATATGCAGATTTCTTCCAACACTAAGTTGAGAGAACTACGACCTCAGAATGGGATCCACAAGAGTAGTCATAGTGTACAGGAAAGACAAGCAATGTAGGAAGAAAATTAGGAAATGTAAAGAATCCAATGGGCTGCTGGGAAGTGTTTCCTCTTCAGCCGATATGTATATACCAACCATATGAAGTTCAACAAGGGAAAGTGCTACATTCTGCCCCTGGGATGGGTCAGTCCTGGATGTACACACAGACTGGGGAATGAGAGGATGGAGAGGAGTGCCGTGGAAAGGGACCTGGGGGTCCTAATCAGTGACAAGTTGAACATGAGCCAGCAGTGCCCTGGCAGCCAGGAGGGCCAACCCTGTCCTGGAGGGCATCAGGTACAGCATCACCAGCTGGGCAAGGGAGGGGATTGTCCCACTCTGCTCTGAGCTGGGGCAGCCTCACCTCGAGTGCTGGGGGCAGTTTTGGGTGCTATTAGATAAAGAAGATATTAAACTATTAGGGAGTGTTCAAAGGAAGGCAATTAAGATGGTGAAGGGCCTTGAGGGGAGGCTTTATGAGGGGCACCTGTGAACACTTGGTCTATTCAGCCTGGAGGAGACTGAGGGAAGACCTCATTGCAGTCACAACTTCCTCGGGAAGGGAAGAGGAACGGCAGGCACTGATCTCTCCTCTGTGGTCACCAGAGACAGGACTGGAGAGAACGGCCTGAAGTTGTGTCAGGGGAGCTTTAGTTTGGATATTAGATAAAAGATTCCTCACCCAGAGGGTGCCCGGGCACTGGAANACATTCTGCCCCTGGGATGGGTCAGTCCTGGATGTACACACAGACTGGGGAATGAGAGGATGGAGAGGAGTGCCGTGGAAAGGGACCTGGGGGTCCTAATCAGTGACAAGTTGAACATGAGCCAGCAGTGCCCTGGCAGCCAGGAGGGCCAACCCTGACCTGGAGGGCATCAGGTACAGCATCACCAGCTGGGCAAGGGAGGGGATTGTCCCACTCTGCTCTGAGCTGGGGCAGCCTCACCTCGAGTGCTGGGGGCAGTTTTGGGTGCTATTAGATAAAGAAGATATTAAACTATTAGGGAGTGTTCAAAGGAAGGCAATTAAGATGGTGAAGGGCCTTGAGGGGAGGCTTTATGAGGGGCACCTGTGAACACTTGGTCTATTCAGCCTGGAGGAGACTGAGGGAAGACCTCATTGCAGTCACAACTTCCTCGGGAAGGGAAGAGGAACGGCAGGCACTGATCTCTCCTCTGTGGTCACCAGAGACAGGACTGGAGAGAACGGCCTGAAGTTGTGTCAGGGGAGCTTTAGTTTGGATATTAGATAAAAGATTCCTCACCCAGAGGGTGCCCGGGCACTGGAACAGGTCACAGCACCAGCCTGCCAGAGTTCAAAAAGCATTTGCACAATACTCTCAGGGATGTGGTGTCACTCTTGGAGCTGTCCTGTGCAAGCCCAGGCACTGGAACTGATGATCATTGTGGGTCTCTTCCAAGCCAGCTTATTCTGTGAAATTCTGTGAAATATGCTTTTTCAGCAGTACAACATTTTACTGAATATACTGCGCCTAGTAGCTGGCATACTTGGACCAAACATAACCTCAAATTTAATTTCTTCTTCATCCTGAGGGTCTTCACAGAATTATAGAATGGTTGGATGAGAAAGGGTCTCTGATCTTATCTAGCCTAACCCCTTTGTCCAAGCGTGGACCTCAAGCACAAGTTGGCCAGGACCAAGTCCTGTAGGGGCTTTAATTATCTTCAAGAATGGATACTCTACTACCTGTTCAGGCAAACCCTACCAAAATTTTACCATCCTCATAGCATAAAAATATTTTCTTGCATTCACATTGAATTCCCACTATTTAAATTTATGCCCATTGCCTTTTGTTCTGCCATTGGGCACCACTAGTAACAGTCTGGCTCCCTCTTTTTCACTCCTTTCCATCGGGCATCCATGTCTCACTTGATCTAGGAATCTTAGAGCTAAAGAATTCCAGTTTGTTTCTCCAGTGCTGAGCAGAGGGGAAGGTATACCATTTTTGACCTGCTGGCAGCATTCCTTGTACTTCATCCCAGGATGCTATTGGCCTTCTTTGCTGCAGGGGTGCATTGCTGGCTTGTGGTCAGTTTGTTCTCTTTGATCCCATGGTCATTGGGACCATCAGTCATCTTATTATGGTGGATTTCAAATTACATGGTCTGGGCATGACAGCAGTAAGCCTCCTCTGGCAGTGTGAGGGGAAAGGCCTGGAGTAGCAGTTTTTATGCTGTGTGGGCATTGATCCATTGTAGGACCAAGGAGCATGCACTATTTTTCCCAGGATAGTAACACAGCTGAAGACAATCTCAGCTGAACCCATCAGATATGGCATTGTTACTGTCATCATGGACAAGAATGGATATACATGCTGTTCTTGTTAAACGCACCAGAATGACATCAAAGATTTTTTGGGATGCAGTTAATGCTATTGAATGGAGTTTAGCTGTGTCCAGCAAAGTGTCACAAGTAGCCTTGTTTGCAGAACAGCTAAAGTGTTCTTATTTTTGTTTTTGCATTAAATGTTGCTGGATTTGACCTAAAAGCTCCCAAGCTACTCAAATTCTTGGAAACTTTGATTGTGGAGTGATCAAAACCACTCTTAGCACCTGCCACGGTGGTGGCATTTAGAGCAATCCATGTGGGGTTAATTTTTATGGAGGAGCTGATCTACAACAAGGCAGGACTCCCAGTACTGCAGCAATGAGGGCTGAATGGACAATGGTCATTAATTTGTGACACGTGGGAAGAAAAGTCTGGAAAAACAAAATGCCATGGGTTTGCTCTTTAGTTCTGGAATAATTGGATAAGTCAAGACAGCTTCAAAAGAGCCAGTATATTTCAGAATCACATCTCAAAGGTTAAGGAGTGCATAGTCCCTCTTAATGTGCCATTCTAGTTATGGCAAAAGGTGATGTTGTCCTTTCTTTGAGAAATAGTTTCCATTTTCATTTTAGAACAGATTTTTAGTCTTCTAAGGTGGAGAGACAAGGAAAATGAAACACTTCATATCGATCTGTAAGTATAAAGGCATCTTTATATACCCTCTCTACCTGAAGAGGTAAAGTCAATATAACACCTAATGCAAAGCTTCGACAAGGTTTCCATCGGTTTGCAAATCATTTGTTTTCCTTCAGTCCTTACCTGGCCTCTCCAGTAGTGCCAGCCAAATTTGGCAGACAGCAAATTTGTGCAGAGTGTAGAAAGCCCATCAGAAAAACAAAAAAAAACTGACTCCCTCTAAAAGAACATAGGGAAAAAAAAAGATCCATCCAATCTACTTACTTTTTGATTTTTTGTCTTTGATTTATCCTTATGTAATCTAGAGGTCAAATCTATCATTCTAGCTCTTNGAACATAGGGAAAAAAAAAGGTCCATCCAATCTACTTACTTTTTGATTTTTTGTCTTTGATTTATCCTTATGTAATCTAGAGGTCAAATCTATCATTCTAGCTCTTATAGCAAAATAGCTAAGTCCACTGGTTTGGGTGATACAGCAAGGAAGCTTAGTATCCCTTCTTGTTCAGGAAAAGGGGATAAGCATGTAGAACAGATGTGGTGAAAAAAAAGGATCCAGAAAGTCCACAAATTAATTATGAAAGAATTAGGACACACTTATTTTGTTAGCTTTTCCTTTTTTCTTTTAACCAACTGCTAACTAACTGCTAACTTTTCAAATTCTGCACTCATCTTGAGGTTCATTAAACAAGTGACTGGCACTATTCCATGTCTGGCTGTCAAAGTGCAGAGAAATATAGTCAGAGGCTGACTGAATATGCATGATGCTGTCAAGCATTGCTACTTAGTGGCATTAATATTGCTATCATTTATTGTTTACATATTTAATGACCTTATTGATATTATACACTGTTAGTACTACTAATTATAAGACAATAAACATAATTTATGAGCAGTTTATAGGGAAATATGTAATAAGTGATTAGTGACAATATCTGAAATAGTTGAAGTTTTTGTGTGTGAATGCCATGGATGATTTTAGATTGATATTATTGTCATATAAATCTCTTTTGACACTCTTAGATATCAGAAAGTGACCTATATAGAACCATTTTTGTCTTCAGCAGAGAACTGATCAAAGCTATAATAATGGTGTGATTGCCTTGGTTTTACCTTAGTTAGTGAAGAAGAGAGTAAAGAAAAAAGAAAATTAAAAATCTCTCATAAATCAGATTTTTCAGGTTCTGACAGCTCTAGTTTTTTGTCTGGCTGCACATTATTTTTTTAGCTAGAACCTGAGGAGTTATGGGCCATATTGTAATAGGCACTAACCATCTCCTGAGTGTCCTTGGCTTTTAGGACATGATCAATCTTCTCAAAAGGAAATCCTTGTCCAAAACATTCATTTTGTAGGCTTTAAGTGCATAAACTCACTTTGATAGTAGCTCAGTGCTGCAGCTTTGGAAAATACTGCAGATTTGATGTTAACCACCTGAACTTTGACATAGTAATAATGACAGTGACCCTCACTCCTGGGTCAGGTCAGGGTTGGTTTTCTCTGTGAGGATCAGGGCAATTTGCAAGAAGAGCTTTTGGAAGCATGCCACAGGTGAGATGTCTCTCCTTGCTTCTGTTCTTGTACTCTCCAGGACAACAACATCCTCTCTCTAAGCCCATGGGACCCACAGGAGGTTCCCAGAGATGCAGTCTGCCTGCAGCCTCTGCTCTCCTATGTCCTGCCTGTACTGCCACATTTGCAGCACCAAGTCCTGTGTGGGTTGCAAAGGTCACGGGAGAAGGACAGAAACCTTTGTGCTGCTGGCAGGACTAAGGCACCTGGTTTGAAATTGACTCAGAAATGCCACTAAGAACAGCAGATCTGAATTCTTCATAGGCATATCCAAAACAGCTTCCCCATCAATGTTCAGATTCAGTCTTCTCAGCTGCAGGTTCTGCTGGCTAGGAAAAACTATATATTTCTGTGTATAATGATATGATTGAACACTATTCTTTGTAAAGAAAACTGAAAAGATTTGAAACTTTCACCATAAACACTGCACTTTTTGAGAAAGGTGCTTCTTCCAGAAAGAGGAGAAACTCTTAGCAGCAGCCTGCACATGTAAATCATAAAAGAGGAAGGACTGATTCTGTCAGTCCTTCCACAATGCCTTTCATTTCCTACTTGTTGCTCCTTCCACACATCTGGTTTTTAATATTCTTAAACATGAGTGGTGACCTGTAGGAAACATGTCCAGAGAACTGCATATTAGGATTTTTTTAAGGGTCTCCTTTTCTCCTTTTCCTAACAGCAGGGTGACTAGGACTCAGGATTTAATTATGTTGGGAAAAGTCCTGTAACTACTGAAATCAGAGTCTGTAACACAACCAAGCTATTAAAATATCTTTATATGGGGGAGGGGGGGAAGTAATAGAGCAGAAGTCTTTTTAAACAAATACATATACTGATAAATACCTTATCAGCACAGAATTCTGTCTCCAAGATCAATGCTCAGAATCAAAAGTAGTAGAAGGAAAAAGAGATAAAGGAGAAACACAGAATGAATAGAAGACCAGGAAATGAAAGAACAGAAGGAGAACAGAAAAGGAACACAGAGATGGTATTGAAACTGAATGGAGAAAGCACAAAATGAAAGATATAATAAAGGCTTATTTTTAAACTGACATGAAAAATTCATCTTGGTGGATTTACAAGCAATTGTGAATTCAAGAGTGTCCACTAATTTCTGACTTTAAGTAACAAAATCAGCACGTGATAAATTATGTTATGCTCATTCATATGCATATAATTGTAAGAAATGTATTTAGTAGAAAAAGAAAGAGTTATATGTGTAGGGTTAGCAAGGTGATTTCTGCAAAGGCTTTACCCAGAAAAGTTTCTTTTAAGATCTAAAAGAACATTGGAAGGTTAACTGAAAAGGAAAGTTCCTTCTGAACTAAATTTCTTGGGAAACATGGATCTGACCTTCCCTCCTCTCTTTTGAGAATTACAGACTTACCATGATTTACTCCATTGACATATGCTCTGAATGGAACGGGTTATATTTGAATGCAAGTGTAATTATATGTAAGTACTATAATTTTATCACCATGATGCTACAGCTATTGATTACAGATAATTGTCTGAAGTCTACAGATATGGTTGTGTAAGGCTGACAGCTAGTATAATCTGCTGGGTGTCATCTCCTTGTGCTGTTGGAGAAAAATGAAATTAGACTTTAAGAACACCTCCCCATTTCAATAATATCTGAAATACAGAGGGCCATTATATTATTTCATACTTTCTAAAGTGAGAAAATCTAAACTTGTTTCTGGGAAGTGCCTGTAGAACTATAAATGTGAGAACTATTTTAGTTATTGTCTCTCAGTGTCTCAGATCAAATGAATGCAGTTCACAAAAGATATTTTTGTCTCCAAGGAAGGAAAGCCATTCCTTGGCATCATTATTTCTAAGAGAGACTGTACAGGGTAAATTCTGCTTCTCTTGCTTCTAAATTGTCTTCAGATTTGTCTTACAACTGCGAAGCTACAACATTCTTACATTTCATGTAAAATGCTTATAAGTGAGTTTGTTCCTGCAGGTAGAATTCAGCTAACCAATACATCAAGAGGTGATTCAAAGCATTTTGAAGTATGTAGTTCTGAGTCTTTGTTTATGTTTGTTTTGCTGAAGTCTGAAATCCAAAAACCAAAATGTTAAGATCTTCACAGAAATGTCCCTCTTTCTGGGCAATTCTAAGATTCTTTTCCCAAACTAGCCAGATTGTCCTTCAAGCTACAGCACGTTTTTCTGAGAGGATGAAGTTTTAGAAATGTGTTTTTGCTTTCAAAAGCATCAGAAGATCCTTCATGCTGACTGTACCATGAAAAGCAGGACTCCTGAGGGAAAAAAAGCCTATTTCTGTATGATTTTTCCCACTTTGTTGTAATTGTATTCAAAATTGGTGGAACCTGGAGAAACAGGAAAAAATCTGAGGTTGAAGACAGAGAAATTTGGAGACAAGAACTGAGGTAAGACTCCGGACAGCTGAGCAGAGCTCCTAATGAAATGAAAAGACAAGTAAAGCTTTGTCATATCATCCCATAAAATGGGTTCACTCACAAGATGCCTCTCTCACTAAACAGGAACTCATATCCAGGCCCATCATAACCCCACAAAACAAGTTCTAACTCCTGAAAGTAGGACTATCAAAGAGTGTCTGGGCTTCAGAAATGGCTGGTGTACCAGGTGAAAAGCTGCATATATGTGTAATACATATTTATTCCTGTAAGGATATTTGCTATCTATTAATTAAAAGGTTTGTAATTTAATTTCAACCTACATACCTGGCTTCCATTCATTATTCCTAGTAATCTCTTAGAAGAGTGAAATAGCCAACATTACAGTATCAGTTATATACTGCTTATGTCTCAAACAAAGCCTCTTCACGAGTGTTTCAGCAAGCAGAGCAGCCCTGGGGACAGGAAATCTTCATAGAATCATAGAATATACTGAGTTGGAAGGGACCCATCAGGATCATCAAGTCCAACTCCTGTTCCTGTGCAGGAGATCCCCAAGAATGTAGCTGAAAGCATTGTCCAAATGAGGTCTCCCCTCTATCTCTTCTCCAGACTGACCAAACCACGTGACCTCAGTAGCTCTTCATTCAGCTTCCCCTCAGGAGCTTCCAAAATCCTCATGGCCCTCCTTTGGATGCTTTCTAATAGTTTAATATCTTTCAAATATTGTGGCACCCAAATCCACGCACAGCACTGGAGGTGAGGCTGCCCCACTGCAGAGCAGAGTGGACAATCCCCTCTCTTGCCCAGCTGGCCACGCTGTGCCTGATGCACCCCAGAACAGGGCTGTCCCTCCTGGCTGCCAGGGCACTGCTGACTCAAATTCAACTTGCCATTGACCAGGACTCCCTGGTTGCTTTCCACAGTGCTGCTCTCCATCCTCTCATTCCCCAGTCTGTACATACATCCAGGGTTTCCCTGTCAGAGGTGCAGAATCCAGCACTTGGCCTTGCTAAATTTCATATGGCCGCAGATTGTCCAGTCCTCTAATTTGTGTAGGTCTCATTGTTCTCAAGGGAGTCGACAGTTCCTCTCAGTTCTGTGTCATTGGCAAACTTACTTAGCATTCCTTCAGTCATGAGTCTGAGTCATTAATGAAGACATTGAAAAGCACAGGGCCGAGGATGGAGCCCTGTAGAGCCCCACTAGTGACAGATCCCCAGTCTGATGTCATCCCATTCACTGTAATCCTTCGCCTGTGAGCCTTTTGCTCACCCATCACATGCTGTGTTTATCCAGTTATGTGCTGGATATTTTGTCCAGAAGAATACTATGATAGACAATATCAAAAGCTTTGCTGAAGTCGAAAATCTGGCTTGGACACCTCTCCGTGGAGACTGAGCTTATGACCTGGATGTAGAGCCTGAGCTTATTGCTTGTCCTCTCACCACCGGTTTTTCCTCCCTGGGGCTGGAGAAGAGCTGACCATGCAGGCTTGCCCTGAATGAGTACCCTGCTGTCTTAGTGCTGTTCAGAGACAAAAGTGCTGGAAGAATTTTTAATCTTGATTTTTCAAACTAAGATGGATTATTTGTCCTCACATTTGTTATGGAGAAAAAAATTGGTGTTGCTTACATGACTGAGTTGGTGTGATCTTTGAGCTGTGCATAGTCTGAGCTCCCAATGTGATCATCACCTGTTCCTTTAGGATTGAAGAGGTTTCCAAGTTCTGGGCTGGCCTTTGTGTGCTAATGCAAGCAAGTAATAATGACAGCATGATGATGTGTGTCTTTCAAAGCACAAAATGACCACTGCAGGTGGCGACAGTCCTAAAAACTGGAAACTGCAGCCTTTAAAAGCTCACACACTTTTTAATGGGACTAGGAAATAGTAGAGCAGGAGTCCATTCCCTGGATGATGATAGCAACATGAGTAGGAAATGTACAAACCTAACTCGCTCTCTTTGCAGCCTGCAGCCTGGAGTCCTTCAGGACTCCTAACTATGCAGGGAAGAAGCCAGGAACGCTTCCTTTGGGACCACAGCTAATTAGAATATCCCAAAATTCAATGTCAAAACCTGGCCAGAAGCCTTAAAGAGAAATCCCATATTTAAGAACTCGAGTAAAGTAACAGCACAGACACAGAAAATTTCTTCATTTGGGGAGTTTTATATTTCAGGGGGAAGGAGACTCTGTGGCTTTTTTTTTAATTTTTTTTTTTTTTTTTTAGAGAATCTTAATGGGACCACAAAATTGTGGTTTTGTTTGGTTGCAAAGCTTGTCCCTTTGAAACAAGTAAAAGTCAGAGAAAAGGCTTCAAATCTTTTCATTCTCTTTACTTTAAATTTCTATACACTGAACTCTCTGAAATATGCTGATGGAATAAAACAAAAATATAGTGTGTATCTTTAATGCTGCTTTTCTCTCTAATAGAGTGGCAGATTGTTGAGGGGGTCATATTGTTGCCAAGTATGCCTATGTTGTAAATAATGAATTTCCAGCAAAAACAAGGGACTGGTCATGCAGAAGAATCTGAATATTTCCTACCAATGTGGTGAATCCCTTCTGCTAGCAATTAATTGTGAGCTATTTATAAATGCTGTTATCTTCTACTTCTAAAATTTGTTTTGTTTATTGCAGTTGTAGGCAACACCAATTAATGCCTAAATTAAAAATCTGGAGTACTACTTTCCAGCAACATTATAGCCCACTTTCCTATGGTGCTTCTACACATTTAAATTTAAGCCCTTTTTGAAACTGGTGGAATTGTATGTTTGTTTAAGACGAAGCATCTGCCTGACTTTGTGGCTGAACATGGGTAAGGACACGATAGCACATCAGTCAGAGGTTAGTCACACACTTGAAAATGCTCAGGGAAAGCTTCATCACTTCTCAGAACATGAGAAGTGCAAAGGTTACAAGTAGGCAAATACCAGTGTTGTATTTTAGAATGGACATTTACATCAGCACTGGTATTTCCCTTTAAAAAAATTCTTATTAGAGTGTTTTATCTAGACCTCTTTTTATGAGACCTTAATAGAGTCTTTATAAAACCATGGGTTAGTTAAAAACTTGCTTTAGATGATGGTGTCATTACTGGTAGGCCCATGCTGCTCTTTTGGCATTCATCAGCTGGAGGCAAGTGGGCTGTCTCATGGGGAGTTGAGAACTTGCAGGTTATCACTTTGATTAGCTGCTGTAGGCAACTGGTGGCTACTGTAATTGCCTCTGCAAGTCTGAAATGAATATACATTTCCTCTGACAAGGAAACGGTAGAAATATATGCCTAGTGGAAGCTTTAGGTTCCTATAATGCCATGGAGATCAAATTAAAAATGGAGAGAGAGAACCTGTTGCTATCACACTTCATTAATTAAGCATCACTTTAGAAAATGCTATGGCATTGAAAGGTTTGGGACTGGCTGCTGATGCTGTTTGGCAGGGACAAATTTTTGATTGGGTTAATGTGTAAGTCTTATGGAAGATAATAATGCTATAACTAGGAGACTACTCTTTAAAATATTGGTTTAAATTATGATGTACAAAGTGACCTAATGATTTAAGTATTTTGCATAGTTATTTTAGAGTAGTTCACTCATTAGCAGCACTAGGAGCAGGCTGCCTAGTGAGAAGGGGAACAGAAACTTTTGCATGGCACAAACAGTGCAGGTCTAGAGTGCAGAGAAGCAACTCAGGGATGTCAGGGGAAAAATGGGAAACCAGGAGCCAGAACTGCAGCTGAGATCCAAACAGCCTCCACATTCATCTTCTTTCCCAGTTTTGATTTACATCAGCATCCTGTGTTGTTCTCCTATTTCTTTTCCTCCTTCAGAAATCTTCTTCTGCCTGTTTCTTTGGGAGATGTGCCAACTGTCGGGCCTTGGCAGTAGAAAAAGTGCAGGAGCTGAGCTCCTGGCAGCTCCATCTCCTTGAAACGCTGTGGTTATGTGAGCTGAATGGCAAATGCTGGGACAAGGTGTTTCAAGAGGGGGCTGGCTGGCTAGCCCCACTGCCACTGAGACAGACATCCCAATGTGATGTCCATGATGTGCTGGGAAGCGCTCAGGGGAGAAGGCACAGCGGAGGAGACGTGCCCTGCTCCCCCACAGTCACCAGCATCACCTGTCAAAGAGCTGTCTGCCTCCAGCCCACAGGGACAGGGGAGTCCCTGGACACCTGCTAATGGGTCAAAACCTCTGCAGGTTTTGGTTCAGTCCCAGTTCTTTTTCTGCTTTGTGTGGATGCATGTGCTGGTTTATTCATTAGCGGCATTTTCCTATCCTGAAATTATCTGACCATTCCCAGTCCAACAATATAGAGCGATATTGAACAGTGAGTCCAATCGGTCATGTTGTTTTGTCTTTTCTGAAAGCACAAGCCTGCAAGAGGCAATGAAGCTGCACCTGTGTCATCAAGAGTGAAATTTGGCCAAATGCTTCTTGGAATGAGGAAAGAAAAAGAAGAGACTGGAAGGCACTCATATACTTTTATACTTTTGTTTCTTGTTGCTAATATAGCTGCCATTAATATTTTTGGGAAAGACGGGGAGAAATGAAAAAAGAAAATCCCTAAAATCAGCTTTGATATCAGTTTTTAAGCCATTGCATCATCCTGGGGATTTATCATATCATAGCTCTGGAACTGAACTTCAGATATTTTACAAGGAGAAGATTTTATTAAAGGCATTATGTTTTCATATAGAAAAAAAATGAGTGGAGTCTATATTCTTCCTCTTTTCTCACAGGAAAACAAGTTGAGTATTTAGCAATCATATACTTCGGGATAAAAATGGTGTGTGTGTTTTCCACACATTTTCTGCATAAATATTTTGAGGTTCCTGTAAAACAGGACAACTGCTTTTTTTATTCTTCATGAATCAGCCCCTATGTTTGAAACAAATCGTTGCAGCAACAAGGAATGACAGCATGACAGCCTAGTAGGTTATTAATGGGAGTGACAGCCTGCAAATCAGAAATCATGGCAGTGCATCTGTATGAACAGCAATTTGTGCTCAGTTGAATAACCAGGAAATCCAGAAAATCAGAAAAGGTTGGGGGAGGAGATGAATCAAACAGAAACATTTTTAGATAACCCAAACTTTCTAGAAGTAATTGGAATATCAGGGGAATAGCAACATTAAAAATTTTACTAGTACAAATACTTAGGTTCACATATGTTTATTTTGATGCCCATTAAAGACCTAAAATTAAACAAACAAAATGAGGGAAAATGCAAAAATGTTGAGAGAGTTTTTTATATCTGTTATAGTAATATCACTAGGAAAATGAAACTATTTAGCCTATTTAGCTCCTTTATGATATTTTGTGAACAAACTTTATTCACTATTTATTCCAGATAGTAGAGCTCTGTGAGATGAATGTTGGAAACTTTCCACAAAGAAAAATCTCTGTATAATTTATAAATGCAGGTGTTTTGTTTTTTCTACTCTCTAGTTCAGTTTTTCTGGATAAGAAAACAGAGAAAAATCAAGTATACTTTGTTTGTCTTTTGGAAGCAATGATGCAATGCAAAGTACAGGTTAGCATGTTTCCAGCCTTAGTTTACATGTAAGTTTATGGGGAAACACTTTACATACCTATAGATGTAGGGTTAAATTGTCCACACAGATGTTTTTAGGTTTTCTAGATGCTACTAAAATTCTTCTGATGGGCATCTGAACCTGAATTTACTGTTTCATTGTTAATGGAAACTATCTCTGTTATCAATGATTTTCTAGTGTACTTCTCAATAATGTTAGTCTTGATATTTTCATGAACTGAATGAACTCAAAAAGGGATTTAAGTTTCAGTTATATAGAAATTGCTGGAAGTGACCACCCAAGATCAGACTTAATAACGTTTCTGACTTCGGTCCCAGGAAAAGTAGAAAATTTGGCAGATCAAACCCCCAAATCATAGGTTTCTGCAACATAATGACTTTAAATTTGTGCATCTCAATTCAGACTTTTCCCTTTTAATTACTGTCAGTTGTTTAATCTAAGAGATATCAATCCCCCAGTGCTACATTCCAGCCATACTATTACTTGGGCTGCAAAACTTTACTTTGATTTATGTGTTCACTGAAGACTGCAAACTCCAGGAATATGAACCTCTTTTTGCAGATCCTTGTTAAGTGCAGTAATCTTGCTTTATTGCTGTAGAGGGGTTGCTAAAAGCGGGAAAACCTGAAAAACACAAGGGCAAAGAAAGTCCTAACTTCAATGAAGAGGGACAATAGCTCTACTCACCATGAAGAGCATTTGCCTGATCATCAGGTCATCCATACTGAAGCATAAACTTTCAGTGCTCCAAAGGAAGGAAAAGAAACAGATTACATATAGACAGACCACATGCAGTCAGAAGCCCCATACCCTAAACTATACATTCCTCCCCAAAGCAGTAAACTATTCTCTGCTTTGTCTGCCTGTTTGATTCTAGTACAAAAGTTAAAAAAAATGTATCTGATAAATCTGAAAAATCCATTTTAGTTTGTGACAAGTTGGCTTTTCTTTTCTTTTTTTTTCTTTCCCTGGCTTTGAATATTTCCAACAGCTTTTTTTCGTAATAGGGTTTTCTTTTTTCCTGTTGTATTATCAAGCAGACAACCTTTGAATCTCATGTTTAAGTTTTATTTCCAATGTTACAGTAGTAATTTTGCATCTCTTCTTCGTCAGCCTTTGTGTTTGATTTGTGTTAGAAGTTAGCTTACTGCTATGGGTTACCCCCAGGCAGTGCTATCATTCTGTCTCGAAGTGGAAAAAAAAAGAGTATGCCTTTTTGGATCACTAAAAATAAAAATAAAAGGAAACTAACACAAAAGAAAACCCCCATTGGTTGTAAAGCTTTTTAATGTCAATACAAAATATAAACAAAACGTGGTTTCTGAATGAAGTATCAAGACAAATAATCCTCTTGCCCATCTGTTATACTAAAATGGCCACTGTGGTATAATGTTGTGAGGATACATGTGCCAGTAAGGGAAGAGATAAAAGCAGACATATGCTAGCAAGAAAGAATAAAAAAATGTTCATAATAAGTTATGAGCTGAACCAATATGGAGATATATATTCAGACATGAGAGTACAGTGTCTGCCAATCTATGTGTAAAGCACATATTTCCACTGCATATAATTGTTCCAGTTGCTTAATGCCTTCATCTCAAAGGACCCCAAGAATGCAACGTGTCACCAGCATCAGCCTGGGTAAGGTTAATCCTAAATAAAGACTTCTCCATTTTCTTAGAAACTGCTCATGAATCTATTAAATGACCTTTGTGATTACGTGGCATTCTTGGAATAATCTCAATTTATCTGTGAATCAGTTCTAGGGTTTGGCCAAACTGGAAAACAGCTACTCTGCTTTTAAGGAATAAAGAAACACAGAAAATGTAATCTTTTCATGTTTGTGAGAATTTTGTGGAACTGTACATGAGATAGATTGAAGTATACTAGAGATTGCCTCTTGTCTTTGTAAATAGAAAGATTGGTAATGACTGAAAGC
Source organism: Illadopsis cleaveri (assembly GCA_013399915.1). Taxonomy (NCBI): domain Eukaryota; kingdom Metazoa; phylum Chordata; class Aves; order Passeriformes; family Timaliidae; genus Illadopsis; species Illadopsis cleaveri. Next base: position 638,086 of record VXBB01012047.1, read on the forward strand.
CACAACACCTGGAAGTCTGTGGTTTGTATGAAATAAATGACTCTTCTTACTTACAGTCCTGGCAAACTTCAATTTGTCTGAAGAGTAACTAAAACAAAGATGGTGACACAGAGGCTCTTTCATGCTCTGCTGCCAATGAGCCTTGTCTTACCCTCTGGTTGAAAAATAGTATTTCCTACAGGAAATTCCAAGAACCTAACATATGGAGTCATTCCAAATTGAAACAAGTCCAAATCTCAGATTTTTTTTTTTTTTTTCATTTTTATTTTCCCCACAAAATGAAGCTTTCCAAAGTACTTCATTTCGGTCGCACCGAAACACTGAAATAATGCAAGTCACATTAAAATCTCCAGAGACATTAGCACTGGGACCTGCAGGGGACAGAGTACATTTCCTGGGTGCCTTTAAAAATGATACTCCTGTTGGCCCCGGTCTCATTTTAAAGCAGACCTGTTTTGCACAGCTAAGCTGGCATTGCAGAGAAGGCATGGAAAGGAGGAGTGTGTACAAACAAGCACACACAACATCCTCAGCAGTCAGTTTGCTCTTTCCATTCCATTCCCCTCTGGAATTAGTTTTGCAGTCCATAGACTGTTCTGTCCACAGAGACTGAGCTCCTGAGCCGTGGACAGTCCCTACAATTCACCACATTAGCTTAACCTGAAGTAACCTCATCAGGCCTTCACTATCTGCCACGTGAAGTCTCCTATCAGCCCCCAGAGCCTTCCCTCTATGCTGTGCCCAACAGCACGTCGTGTCTTCGCATCAGTTCCTGTTCTTCTGTGGAGCACCAAGCAGTGGCCAGGAAATCAGTGTGCTGACTGAGGATGATGCTTTCTCTCCCAGCTCCTATTATGTCATCATTGCCTCATCACGTTTATTCATAATTTTTCACTTTTCTCCTTTGCAATGTATTGCAAAAATTACAAAATCAGGGGGAGTGTGTGTTTGTGAGAATAGTTTTTCAGTACATGGTAATATTTATTGCTCCCCATCATTGAAAAATCAGTCCTCGGGTAACCACACAGGAAGACAGGGCTTGCTGCTGACCTGTGAACATGATGAAGCTGATGAGCAAAACTGTGTTCAAACTTTTCTGGAAAGGCTTAAATATATTTAATTTTTCAGGAATGTAGTTACTTATAACACTAAGTGTATAAGACAAATGTAATACAATTGATGAAATTCATCTTTCCTTTACATCGATAGTCTCCATTATGATGTCCATAATGTTGTGGACTAGTCTTCAGAGACTGCTGGAGGAATGAACTTAAGAATAGAATTTAGCCAGGTTTCATCAGTTGCAGGGGTAAGTTCATAACAAGAGGTAAGACACTGGACATTATGTCAAGGCACTGTCAAGATTCCTCTGGGGAAAACCAGGAACAACATATTTAAGTCACAGCAGGACAGAAAAATGAATCTGGCAACCCAAAATACACAACTGGTGATTAAGTAGTGTCATATCCTTCTTCATGAAGAATCCATCTATGCAAGCTCAGACAATTCTTCCTCTGTGGTTCTACTAAATAATCCATACCAAGAATTTACTACTGCCTTTGAAAATGTTTGGCAATTTTTTGATACAATTAGCTGCTAATCTCATCTTAATGAGATTAATTCTCAGAATAAGTGTTGAACCTGCATTAAAATCACAGAGCATAACAACCCAGATTGCTTTAGGCTATTTAGATCCAGGTGTGCTGTTGAATTCTGGATTGTGTCTGTTATTGTAAGTAAAAGATCAGATCTAATATATACACACAATGGTTCATTCTATTTTCCACCAACACTTTTTTGTATTCTCCCTCTAGACTTCTCTTGTCTTTTTTTTTTTCTACAAAGACAAGATATTGAGACAGGCAAGGGTGACTTATATTAAGATTTGCTATGAGCAATGGAATTGTGATAAATTTGTATCTAAAATCAATTAATTTGTTTTAAGATGTGGAAGATTAGTCATGAGAGTGGAGATGAGATGGAGATGAGTCTACTGAGATAAATTACTCCAGACTTTTGACAATGATTTTTTTCATGAATGATAGAAAATACCAGCTTCTCAGATCTTCTTTGGAAGAACTATGTGGAAACCACAGCCCACAAGCTGCAGAAATAGGGAGATCCTCTAATTCCTGTGTTCCAACAGCATAAAGCAGGGGAGTGTCTCAAGGGCATGACTGGATTTTTTGATTTTATTGTGCTTAGAAATTTTCTAAATGTTTACAAATTATTGGCAAAAGATTTAATTTTTTAAAAAAAAACATTTTAAACAAAAAACAACCATGTAAAGATGTTTTAGCATGAGAAAGACAGGGTACTTTGAGATCCCAGTTACTTCTCTGATCAGCCAATATACTCTGCTTGGACAAATACACACAACTGCAGTGGGGAATCCATGTCAGTGTATGGCATGGCTTCCAGTCTTCCAGTCTTCCATGTCTTCCATACTTCCATAAGTAAGCAGCTTGATGGCTGCAAAGGGCTCTTGAGCCACTCATAAATGCTCCTTCTTGTTGCATGGAGGAAAAAGAATCCAGTTTTGAGGCCAGTAATTAATTAATTCTCATACTGAATTATTTCTTGTTTCAATCTTGTCTTTCTTTTCTTGATGGCATTGATTTGAATCATGGCTTTGAAGCTTTTCATACAGGCTATTTAAGGTCAAACTGATTTTTAAAATGCTTGCTTCCCTGATAAAGACAGCCAAAGATTGGGAATTCCCAGAATAGGGATGTAATGAAGAGAAAACAAATGGGTCATGGCTATGAGAAAGTGACAAATATGTAGAGAGAGAAGCCTCATTTTCAGGTATACACCAACAAGGTGTGAACTGCTAAATTTCTAAAATTCATTTCATGTGAAAAAACTGCCTTTTTACTTTTCCTTAGTTTTAATACTTAGTACTTACATACTGAGTCATGCCTCCACAGACCTGTAGAGCTTTTCAGCTTGAATTGGATTCACAGATTGGACCTTCCTGTTCCCTCCTTTCCTCAACCATTATGAGAAACAGTAGGTTTGTGTCTTCTATTTATCTTTAATGGGGAGATTGTTTTACTGAGCCATGTGCTCAAGTTTTTTCTCTACCCGACCTCAGCAGTCCTTCAGTGTAATTACCAACATGATCAAGACATTATTAGGAAGAAATATCTGTCTTCCTTTTATTTCTTTACAGTAGAGGAAAAGCTAACATTTTAGCAAGTTCCATTTCTGCACACTATCCCAAGAGCTCTGTGGATCATTGCTGAAGAAATTCTGATGCTTGATATTTCAGAAGAAAACATTTCCATGATTTTAATAATAAAAATCCTGTTCTTCCCCCTCATTTTTCTGTCTGACCACTTTTATCACTTTAATCAGATTTTATTCAGATTGTCTCCTCTTGTGTCCTGAAACTGGAAACACTGACGATCATCTGAATGTAGAGTTTACTGTGTGATTCTTACTGCTCTCATACTGCAACTGTAATTCTTTAAATTATAGAAAATATCTGTGAAATACAAATACAGAAGTTAAATTGTAGTGGCTGTGGAAATGAGGTTAATATAATAAACCGGCAACACTAGATAGAATGTGAAGACTATACTAGTGGATAATAACTGATGACATCAGGTAATTCTCTTCTCAAAGCCATAAATATAAAGATTCTCTAGGTGGCAAAATTTAAATTTCTCTGTATAATGAATAATAACATTTAACTACATTTAAGAAGTTAGCTGTTAGTAATGCAAATGGGAAGACCTTATTTAGTATGTTAGAAGAAGGCTAAGACTTCAAGTGTTCCAGGTTTTCTAAGCACTAAGTAAGTATGTGGGTTAGTGTTTTGAGTTTCTAAGTATGAAATACAGTGCTCCACACCTTCTGAGGAACAGCTTGTGCTGCTCTCTGTTGTTATTGTCAGCAAAACTGGGAGGGTAACCTCCCTTTTTCCTGCTTAATTTATAGCAATTATGTTTAGAAGGCAGAGCAAGACTGGGACCTCAAAGCACCTAAAGAGCAAAAAGGATGTTCCCAAGGGATAGTTTACAGTGCTGCACTGGAGGGTCCTGCTTCCTAATTGTCCTTGCTGGACAAAGAGCCTGCCTTGTCTGGTTTATTTTCTGTCCTGGAGTTTTTGTGTGTGTATGTGATGGGAAAGAAGGGGAGGGGGAGAGAAGAGGGGATGTTGGGAACCTCTGTCCAGCCCCAACATTGGATCAGAAGATGTAAATTTTGAATCAGAAATTAGAGAGCTCCTCTGATTCTGTGAGTTTAGATGAACGACAGTGTCCAAGATATATGAAATATTTTTTCTTTATAGCATTGTCAGCTGATTCAGTCCATACAGGATCTTGAAATGATATGCTTAAATATTGCTCTACTGAAGTAAGTGTTTGAAAGAGTAAATAAAACTAAAAAGCCAATATCAAAAACTTTGATTCATGTAAATTGACTGTACCCATACAAAAAATCTCACTGGCTTCAATAGCTAAAGACTAATTGGAAGACTGAAGATTTGTAGTGTCTAGGCTTTAACTAGTAATATGAATAACTAGAAACCTAACACCACAAATCAAATGTGTTAATTCCTGTGTTGCTGTGATTCATAGAGCCTCCAAAGAATTTTGGAACACTTTTCTGCATACCAACATGTAAGTGTTTCTGTCCACAAACTAAGCAGAAAAGCTACTGCAGGAGGAAGGAAAATTTATCTTAATGATGAAAAAAGTAAGCCTAGAGATCAGATTTTGATGTTAGAGTATACAATACCATGGTGTTCAAATCACCTTTGGAAATTGGTATAAACTGTACAGGAGTTTGTATGAGGATGTTAATGTAAGTCTGTCCATAGCAGAATTGAGTATAACTTACCACCACTCCTGTTTAATACTCTTAATGTTATCAAAGATCAGGTATACTTTAGAATAAAAGAAGTCAGAACCCCAAATATAGGAAGTGACCCTAATATTCTGAGTCACTTCATCCATATATCACTCTGCATCCCTCATCTTAGCTGTAGAAAAGGTAGAGATTTGTATGAAAGTAAGGATTAATAACACCTCTGTACTGGCAGTGGTAATAATAGTACACAGATTGAGTTACTTGCCACAGGACTTAAAAACAGAACAAAGGCTTGACTGGACAACAGACATAGCTGGTTTCCATTCTGGTTTGTCATACAGTGCTAATGAAAATGCTGTTTAGTTAGGTAGTCACATATAATATTGCCCAGGGTGTAAATCTTTCCCTTCTTGCTAAGCACACTGTAGTTAGTTTGCATTATTGGAGTATGTGTGTTTTGAATTGTAGGTGTGTAATGGCATAATTCTGCATCCTCTGAGCATCCTTCTGATACTATTCTTTCAAGTTTGTGGAATAAAAGAGGCCACATTCCAGAAGAGTGTATTCTTCCTCTTCTAAACAATAAAAAAGAGGTAATCTATCAAACTGGCAGGCTCATATCTTTTGTAACCATGTACAAACTACACTCCAACTGGATGAACAGCTGTCAGAGCAGTCTCTTGTCAGCAGGTGGGTTAAAGTTTGCTAATGCATGTGTACACGTGCAGGCATTCATATCCTTTTCTCGTGAAGATCAATAACAAGATTTCCAAATGTGTTTGCAGTCATGATTTACTCTGGATGCATTAGCTTTCTTTTGTTCTTTGGCCCACCTGTCTCCTGTTATCTTTTGCAATACGTTTGTCCACCATGTGAGAAACTTTCCAGTGGGTTAAATCCGGAGAGATAAAAAGTGTAAGTGAATTTTTTTTTTCTCTTGATTCCTTCATAAATTTGAGGTAAACACTTTGTGTGCAACCATTTGTCATAGTTTAACCCCAGACAGCAGCCAAGCCCTACGTACCCACTCACTTACTCCCCCACCAGTGGGATCTGGGAGAGAATCAGAAGAGTGAAAGATAGAAAATTCATGGTTTGAGATAAAGACAGTTTAATAGGGAAAGCAAAAGCTGTGCATGCGAAGCAAAGTAAAACAAGGAATTAACTCACTTCTTCCCATGGACAGGAAGTTGTTCAGCCATCTCTAGCAGAGCAGGGCCCCATCACATGTAATGGTGGCTTGGGGAGACAAACACATCCTTCCAAATGTCTTCCCCTTCTTCCTTCTTGCCTCAACTTTATATACTGAGTGTGACCCCACATGTCCTGGAATATCCCTCTGGTCAGTTTGGGTCACCTGTCCCAGCTCTGCCTCCTTCCAGCCTGCCATGCACCCTCAAAGTCCTTGCCAGTGTGGCAGTATGAAAAGTGGAAGAGGCCATGGCTCTATGAAAGACCTGCTCAGCAATAACAAAAGCATATCTGTATTATCAACCCTGTATTCAGCACAAATATAAAACATAGCCCCATACCAACCACAGGGAGGAAAACTAACTCTACCTGAGATAAAGCCAGCATACCCTTCTGGTGCTACATTTTCCATGTCATGGATATTAGCTGCTTTCTGGTCTCATCTAGTACTATGCACATCTTGAAAAAGTACATTGTAATCCTTGTCTAGAGTAGATTCCTAGTGTTGGATCATTATTTTCTTGTGTAATTCATTTTAGATCACAAGGTGTATGTGAAGACAGTGAAGCAACTAAAACTGTTCCAGGTGTTTCAGAAGCATCCCCACAGCAAAGGACATTCTGGAGAGAAGCTCATGCGTATGGACTGAGATGAACTTTCTTTAGAGAAGACATCAAGAACTGCTCCATAAACATATTCCCAAATCTATGTAATTCAAAATCAATACAGGTAGGCTAAACATCTTCCTAAGTATATGGATGTTTTCAGGATAGTTCTAGTCTTTAAGCTAGACACAATGACGAACAAGCGCTTAAACACCTTCGCTGCTGGACAGGGAACCTGACTTGGTAATCCAAATGTTCAGCAATCTGAACTTCCCTCTTGGTAGAAGGATTCTCAGTAATGCCTGTGTTTAAGTAAGATGTCTATGGTGGCTGATTTGAATATGTCCTACAGCCATTGCATGAAATGCTCCAAGAGCATCACACAGTGGAGATAATTTATCTAAGGCATACTTACTGCCCACATATATTTCTCAGTGTCTGTGGGCATCACCTCCAGAATCCCAAAGCTCCATAACAAGATACTGCCAGAATGTTAAGAATCATGCTGCTGAAAAATAAATTGAAAGCATAAACACATTCATTCCTACAGTTTGGCATAAATATTTATTTTTCAATTAGACAAGATGTTCTGAGTAGCATAAATCCCCTTTATAGTTCTGTTTGGTTTGGTACTTAATCCCTTACTTCCCTGAGCAGTGAAAGCTCAACACTTAACTTTTTAACTTTCATCTCAGATAAGTGCCATCAATTTGCAAGGTGATTTAGAATGCAAATCATGAATAGAATTCAATACTCCCAGTGCAAGTCCTTTATGAATCAAGACCCAATAAAACTTCATCAATATCTGTATTAAACAGGTATTGACCAGACTTTTATGGAGGGTTTTTTCACAAGAGACTAGTATGAATCTAGATCTTTGGGAAAGGCACAGGCACTTGTTTGTAATTTTCTAATGATTATCCTTATATATATAGTACTTATATCTGGAATAAACAGATACACCCACACATTTTTTGCACAGATGTGAAAAATCTTGATGTCAGATCAGGTCAGAAGAGGGCAAAATATTGTATTTTCTGAGTCATTAACTTAAAACTATATTAAATATTATAAGAAAAAAAGAGGAAATAATAATGCATTTTGCAAGTTTGACCATATTGAAGATAATAAGGAAAAGACAAGCAACTTAGAATACACTTGAAAAGTGTATTCTTGAAATTGAAAGACTAAGTAATAACACAAGAAACAACAGCCTAGTTACTGGCCTGCAAATGTTTTTCATTATGAGAGGGTATCTCTCTTTGATTTCAGAAGCTGGGATGTTAAAAATCCTACTCTGATTGAAGTTTGAAGGGTGTTGCCTTTGATTTCATCAATAACAAAAGTATACCTTGTGTAAAGCCAAAAGGGATCTGATTACGATCTAGCTGACCAACATTCTGTGTTAAGTTTATCATCCAAAGGCAGTAACATTGTCAGTAATGAAAAACATGGTGGATCCAGATAACTGAAAAACCCCAAACTGCAAACTGAGGATATAATGCAGGACTATTTAAATTCTAAACAAAATGTTTTGGGATTTAGTTTTTAGAAAAAGAATTATATATCTTCCTAACTTCCCTCTTGTTGGGCAGGAGGAAAGCTTTCTAAGTGGCTTTATGCCAATTTAGACAGCTCAGTGTTGAGAGAATCTATGAGAAGCAGGTTAATCCAGCTTTTTAGTTGTTTTATTATGTAATATCAACATAAAACAGCTGGATCAGGATTGAACAGCTATTTAAAAACTACAGAAAATTGTTTATTAAGGATTTTTCTTCATTACTCCATCTTTACGGTAACTTAAAGTCCCCTTGAAAATAGTAAGGCAATTCAGGTTTAACATGTTGCTTCATACAAATATGGCCAGCCAGAATCAAACACAAACCTCTAAAACCTACTTAGTAAAATGGTGTCAATTTGAAAGAAAAAATAGCTGTTATTAGTGCTTTCATTAAAAGATTTTTTTAGCTTTTAAATCCAGATGTTTTATTGCTTCTCCAAACACAGCCTTATTTATGGGTTACTGTGTCTTTTACATAGAAAGGTAATCAGAGATTTTTTTCTTGTAAAGCAACTCTATTTTCTAAAACACTACATGGAAGACACCTCAAAAAAAATATAAGTTTTGGTTTATTTATACTTTGCCAATTTTAGAAATTTAATGGATTTATTTTTTAAAGAATTATTGAAAACATTTTAGACAGAAAAATATGTTTGTGTTTTCATAAATAAACAATTATTTGCTTTTAGAAAATTATTTTTCAGCAAAATTTGTTCCTCAATGTTATTTAAAATTTAAGTTGTATTTTACATGTATTAAACATACTTATCTTAGAAAATAAACACCATTTAAAGCTTTTGGTTTCATAAAAGCAAATAGTTTTGTTCAACTTGAAATTTCTTTTCACCTTGTCAGCGTAACAGAAATTTGTTTCCAAATGCAGCAGTGATATTTTCCTTGATGTTAAGGAACTGCTACTGCACTAAACCCAAAACAAACAACACTGTCCCCCTCCCCCCCAACTCATCTGTACTTAAGAAGAAAAACTGAATTTAAACTTCGTTTTTGGCCGCAGGATCTATCAGCCCTCTGCATGCTGTATGCTGTTTAATATGTGTCAAATAAAAGGAGTACACAAGTCATCTCGATAGCTTGTCGTATGTGCAATCTAATTTGATGTACATATAGTAGCAGGCTATCCTGTAGCAAGAAGAAAACTTTTGACCTTTTCTGCTTTTGGAGAACGCATAGAGTTGAGGATTCATCCAAATTGTTCTGGGTACAAATGACATGATGTATGGTGCTAGAAATATTCCTCACCACGGCAATCAGGATGCTTTCATCAGTCAGTGGACACAGACTGACTGACCTTAACTAACCCAGTTGTTTAAGGGCAATATGTGACCCAAAAATGAACTTCTCTGCTATGAGAGGAACTAGTCTGCATGTGAAAAGGCTGGCTTTAGCTACGTTCAGTTTCTGTTCAGAGGTTCAGGTTGACTTTTATTTTATCTGTACCCATTCAACTGTTAACATGAATTATACTCTGGTTCTAGAAGTAGAAAAAACCCCTTCATCTATTTGGCTCGTAACAATTTGATTGTGGTTGGTATGTAAATCACCTACTAGTACCATGCTTAGACGGACAACAATTCTTAGGGAAAACAGAAGCATTCAAATTGCATCTGTTTGGTAAAAAATAAGTGTTGCTCGGCAGAGGCTATTTCACCCACTCACCCATGATTAAAAACATGCTGGTTAAAGATTTAAATGGGTTTGAGATTGGCATGGTGTCACCATTGTGCAAATCCTTTGTTAAATATTAAATAATAGAGAAATGTCTTAGGGTCACACAGTGTGTGATTTATGTGACAAAGTCCTTATGGGCTGTGTTTGTCAAAGGCAGCTCATAATTCTAAATTGCTTCGCTGAATAGCAGAGAATATTTTTGTTGTGGTGGTGGGTGGGAAAAGATTTGTTTTCTCTCCATATTCAGCGTGGTGAGATTTCTCTCTGTCTTTAGACACCTTTCACATGAAGAAGCCAAGCCCTGGGGCTAAGCAAAAGAGATGGGGAGGATGGGTGCCCCTTCCCTGCATTAAGCCACTGCTGATAACGGCTTTTTGATATATGCATGGTTGGGGACTCAATTAGATTGTCAAATAAAAGTAATAAAAATATGTCATTTTTCTAAACATTTTTTTTATGTGTATAACAGTCAGGAGCTGTTTAAAATCTGAAGACTGTAGGCCATGTGGACTTTTTGAAAGACTTGCATTTGTGTATAACTTCACATCATCTCAGAATTATTCTTCTGGGACTTTCAAAACAATTGTGTCTATATAAATCCCTATTGCTTTGTTAAAAAATATATATGTATATAAAAAGTAGGTAGTAATTTCCTTCCTCCACCCCCTCAAATATATATATATAAGTTACAGCCAGAAATTATTGCTTGCATTCAGTACTCTAGGAAATACAAAGGCAAACTCAAAAAAGACCTTGTCTCCTTTCTTTCTCTAAAACACAATTTATTGCTTTAAATCATAAAAATAAAACAGTCAAATGTTGCATAAGAGACCCTCAGCAGAAATAAAAGAAAAGAAAAGGCAAAACTGAACTTCCCATAAACCCAAATCCCATACAGCACAGCTTTCTTCAAGACCATAATTAAATAATCCCTGAAGGACTTGTGGAGGAGGGGATAAGAATACATAAACTTCTCAATACGATGAAAGAAAAGACCCTGTTATTATTATTGGATTTTATTTTTAAGAAGGAAAAAACTAAAACCAACATACTTAAGGTGGTATACATGGGAAAACTATTCTATGCTGGGCAAATATCCATATAAGTCATCACTGATACACAATAAAACAGAAATTAAAAGATATCTTTGGAATTTGAAGTCTGCAAGTAGATCGTGACATTGTTTTAAAAAGTGCAGATCTTCAGCATCAGACAAAGGCCTTCAGCTCTGCATCTGGACTGTTACTTCTGTTCCTAAGCTTTTATTTAACATTTTTTCCTCTAGTCTGAGATCTGAGATGGGAGAAACTTCCAGCAAAATGTCTATTTTACAGGAGGTTCTTCACTAGATGGGAGTTAACAAAGAGTTCAACAACTTCTTTGTCAAACAGGAGAAGAGTCACATACCTGTCCAAAGCCACCCATGTAGACAGGCAAATAGGTAGAAAGAGTGACCAGGAAAGGTAAGGATTTCTTGCCATCATTTTACTTTATCAAATTAAAAAGCAAACTACTGGTATAACATGTTATTTTGAGATTTGTAAGTTTTCTTTTGTCATATTTCTTCGGGAGGGTTCACTTGTAGTGAAATGGTTTTTCTCAGACAGAAAAATATTTTGTTAGGAAAACATACCCAGCATCTCTCAGATTCTTATAAAGTAAAATGCTGATAGAGTCTTCCATCTGCTAAGCCTCAAACTATGAGAATCACCTCTCTTCAAACCAGTGACACTGAAGTACCTGATTTCCTATAAATAACTTGGGAAAGGTGAGGGCATGTCAGAGAAACGTAACATGGCTAACAGGGTAATTTCTGATTTCTGGGTTTTGGCAATGTTTAATGCTCAAATTTAAGATTTTTTTTTTTTTTTTTTTTTTTTTTTTAAAAATATGTNTTTTAAATTTTTTTTTTTTTTTTTTTTTTTTTTGAGAAAGATAGTGATACTTTCATTTAAATTGAAACCCCATTAAGGATGTCCCTCTTATTTAGTTGGAACTAGCAGAGAATATGGAGCTCTGTTGTGGTTTTGCTTACAAATATTTGCAGTAAGCATGTCTAGTAAAGGAAGAATTGATTATTAATTATGCACGTCTAATGAGAAAAAAGTTGCTTTCTGGTGCTATTAGTCACTATGAAATTGGAAAAGTTATCATATAAAAATGGAACATGACAGCCCTACTTGTGACAACAAAAGAGACAAGACAACAGGAGGTTTAACTTTGTCTTTTGAGCATCACTATATTATTAACATCTTGTATGTTTTCCATCTGTGTTTAAAATTATGTTGAAAAAATTGCTTATGATTACATTGACTGGCACTACCTAAATTTATAAGTTGGTCATTCAAAGGTGGAAAGTTGCAAAGGGACAAAGACAATGGAAATCCATTATATTTAGATTTAGGGCCTCAAAATGCAAAGAAGAGTTTTCTTAATGGGAATACACTGAATTGAGTTAGATTCCTCATGAAATGCCCAAACCAACCTTCACAGGACTGATTGATGGCAATCAGTCATTTTGCTTTTCTGTCAAACCTTCTCAAACCATGCAAGGACTGGAGGACGGTGGACACAAGGAACAGAAATAGTCTGGTGGTTTCTTAAACAGTTCTAGAAATCCTTTTCTTTGTTTATCCTCTCCTTTTCAACAGTGTTCAAAGCCTTAGTGAAATGTAGCGTGATTGTGAATTAAAGTAAGGAAGAAAAAATAATCAGAGAAGAATGAATATGGTTCATCTTTCAGAATCTGAGCAATGGAAAAGTAAATGAACTCTTTGAAACTATTCTGACCTTAATAATTGAAATTGCAATAAATCCGAATCAGACTCTGTGGATAGTCTTGTTTTCTTCCTGATCCTTTAGACTATGTTTGAATACACCAGATACGCATGCAGCAGTTACAGTTTCACCCTCAGTTAAACTGGGTTTAATTCCAGCGTTTTTTATTTAAAAGAAGTTGTTTCTGGAGGTATATTGGTGCAGCTGCCAGTGGAAAAAATCACATAACAAGTTGAGAAGCATGCTGAAAATCAGTATTTGTTCCTTGGTGTATTTGGGCTGCTTTGCTTAAGCACGATATTGTTATATTGCATGGAGTTTGAGCTGGAATGAAAATGAGTACAGTTCATCTCCAAATTAGATGCAGCACCATATGTGTTGTCAATTTATCAGTACACCAACAAAATTGAAGTGTTGAATGGAAGTGGTTTGGTGACTGTATATAGCTATAAGAGTCAGCAAATATTGCAGTTAGCTGACTCAGCCGACTGCTTCTTGACACATCTCTATCTTTACAATTATTGACACATCTCTAGTCATATGGAACTGATATTTAAATGTTACCCTACAGCCAGGCACACCTAATGGCTACAGAATTCATGCCGCTGGGTAGGCTGCAAAATTTGTATTATGACACAAACTGTGTTTTTCCTCCCTTTAAGATCTGAAGGAAATTGTAGTCAATCCTCCATCCTCACTGGCAGATTAATTTTAATGAATGGTCTAAAGTTGTAATAAAATACCTATTTTGCATGGCTTCATCATGGAGGTACCTATTTACTCCCAGATTAGCATCTTCTACCTGGCTCTTAACTATGCTATTTTGGCAGGGGAAGGGAAGAGAAGAGAGGAGAATAAAATTGTTTTGTTCAATATTTCATTGCTTAACATTATGTTATGCTAGAGCAGGCTATGTTACATGAGTTGATGAAAGCAAGAAACAGAGCTGTGCAATACAGTTTAAAATAAATAAATTAAAAAATCCCTAAGGTGAAAGAGGTATGAAGAAGCCCATTACAAACCCAGACCAACTTGGCAACTTTCCTGTGCTGACATCTTTAAATATCCCTTCACCCTCCTCCTCTTCCTGACAGATGCAGAAGAATCACAGGCATCTGGGGCTGTACAGGTACCTCAAGATGTTAGATACCTAACTTTTTAGAATCTGATCCACAACTCCCACTATTGTATTTCCTTTACAGATTGATTTTATAGCAACCATGACTCCCTCAGAACCTGCTTACTTGCTTCACAAAGGCTACTTAGAGACACCATGTAAATCTAGTGACTCACCACAGTGCCTTTTCAAGGCAGAAAAATCATGACACACTGCTCATATATATAACACAGTTCCACATTCCTGAGTTTAGATTTAATTTTCTTGGCTAGGACTGAGTTATTGGATGGACACCATGGGATGCCAAATGTACAAATGGCCTTGCAGCTCAGGAGTCTGTGAAGAATCCTGACTGAAGCTTCTATGACCACATGATCTTTTGAGGACCTGCCAAGTAATCCAAAGACGTCCATGGTGATATGTGAATATGATGAAAATTGCACTGTGGGAAGAATCCCTTTTTTACTAAAATGGACAAAACATGCACAACAATATCCTTGGGGAAACCAGAGCTGGAAATGATACTAGTTATGCATATTCATAACCCAAGGAAAACTCTTTCCTGTGCCCTTCAGGTCTTCACCTGTTGTAAGCTAAGTTAATTGTATTTTAGACTTCAACAAAAGGAAATTTTTTCTCCCTGCTCAGAATGTTACTTTGGAGTTAAAGTAAATGCATTCACCTAGTAAAGCACAGTGTATGTATAAAATGAACAGAATGTAGATAACCTCGGTAAAAGTATAGCTGGCTGACAGAAAGGACACCATCCTTGTCACGGTATTCCCGTACAAATTTTCATCTTCAGCAGATAGGAGTTTTACTGGTTTTATTTTATTTGCAAAGTTACAGAACAAAGAGTCACAGCACTGAATCACATCAGCAATAACTTCTAAGAGATTTGCCTTTTTATTTTTCACTTCTGAACTTAGTCTATAAATAAGATTTTGTTAGACTGGAACTGGTCACCTACTTGTGTAAACCAGACCAAAACCAATGTTGATGTGTACTGGTTGAAGACAGGGCCCAAAACTGCAGTTGTCAGCTTCTTTGATAATACTGAACTGAAAAATAATGTTTCCTTTCCAGTACCATTATTTTTTTCTGTAAATTATTGCAGGGGAAATATTTACATTAAGGTATTTAGTTTAATATCATGCTTTTAATCTATGTTAATGGAAATAATGTGTTCCCTTACCAAAGTGTATATGTGACTTTTATGTTAATGAAATAAAGAGATTTAAATGCACTAATTACAGGAGGGACTATTGCATAGGTAGCTGAGATACAAGCTCTGCTACACAGATCAGCCAAAAGTTGCTCACACTTGATCTGCCACACTGTCAGATTCTCGCTGTACAAGTGCCCTTTGAGGTGAGTGGAGATGAGACACTGCAGTAAAGAAGGATTAAACCTTCACCTCAAAAAGCCCAGACCTAGGTCGCAGGAAAAATTTAATATGTAGCATAAAGAGTTGTTAATATCCATGTTATTTTTCATGTAAAACTGTGCATTGATAACTCTGTGGACATAAAAACTGATAATGTTGACAGTTCCCAACCCTCATATTTTAAAGGTGATTGGCAACTTATTTTAAGTTGGTATGATATTACGATCATGTTTTCAAACCTTGTTTTGTTATGATATGAGTAAAAAGATCTGAAATAATATATCCAAAACTAGGAAAATCTCTGATTCAGAGGTAAAACTTACAAGAAGAAGAAAAAGACATAATACTGCCTTTGTTTTACCTTTGCCTTCATGGTACTTTTCTGAAACCAATCCATCTCAATCAGAAACTGTGTCTTCATATCTAGAAGGTCTGATGTTTCTTGCCTTTTTGTATTTTGGTTTGGTTTTTTTTTTCTGTTGCCATTGGGAACTGATTTGATCATCACCAGCAACAAAAATGAATTGAGATTCTTCTGTCTCACCTCTTTTATGAGTTGAAGAGTCCTAGTCTAGATTTCCAGATGCAGAAGATTTTTATTTCCCTTGTCATTCTTCCCTGTACACCTTTTCTTGTTCTTCTGAATGCTAAACATTCCAAGATCTATTAAAAAATACATGCATATTTTTATATAATAAAATTAACTTTACAGGATCTTTTCCAAGACTGTGCTAGGAAATTTTTGCTCAAACAATGCTGCACTAAGGTAAACATTATCATATTCATCAACTGTTGGATTTCTTTTTCATTTGTATAATTGAACATATCTAATTAGGTTTAAGAATACTGATTATGCACAGATCATGCTATAATTTATAATGTAGCTGGACATCTGTTAGAAATAAGGATTGGACTGAAAATTAATAAAAAACACAAAACTTCAGGATTATGCAAACAAGATAAATTTTGAAAATCATGTCTAAGTGGAGTGCAGTAGATAATCCAAAGAGTAAAGCAGATACTCAGTCAGAATAAGAAATTTGAAAAATGAGACGTGATAATGCCAAAAGGTGATGCATTATGAACAAAATTCTGTGGTGTCACACATCAATGTAAAACCATGACTGTGATTTTGGTCAGCCTGTTTGGAGGGGGGTGTTATATCTCTGGTGTATGGAGGCAAAAGCTCCATTTTGTGTGCACTGATACAAACTTCACTTAAAGTAGTTTGTTCAGCTTTGTGCACATCATTACCAGGGGCATCCTGAATCATGGGGGGAATTCTGCTAGAGAAATTGAACAGTAAAGGAAACCAAAGGCTGCCTAAGACACGAGTAAATGGAGGTGGAAGAGAGGTTAGCATGACACCACCTACTAATTGCTGAAGGTAATATTTATGCCCAGAAGACAAAGAATAATTCAAGATGGTTCAGACTTCTTGGCAATAGGATCCATTCAGTTGCACCATAATATAAGGCAAATCACCTGTGATAGTTACAAAGCAGGCTGGCCCAAACACCAGCAAATGTATTCTCAGGAACAATACTACAGTGGCATGAAAATGAGTATTCCAGCTTTACCTTCTGTATTATTATCCACAGTCTGTCTCCTTCACATAAAAAATAAATAGGCTCCATATCTCAGAACAAATGCATCCCAGATTTTTCACAAGGATTGAGGTAGTTCGCTGAAAAGCTCTCATTTCCCTTCTACAGAAAAAAGAATTGGAGGGTGCCCATGACGAACGGAGGTCCTCTTTATTTTCTGCCTGTTGTCATCTGAAGTAAATCATCTCAGTAGGGAAGCAAACTGGGAGTCTAATATTCTGCCTAGAATCAGTTTTCTACCTGGGCCTGATAAACTTGCTCAGTCCTCCAGCATCCTCTCAGTGTCAGGTCTCAGGAGCCAACCAGAAAATTGCCTCCTTGACAGAAGGCAGCAATGTGCTACCAAAATCTTCTCTACAGTGCCCTGACATGACTTTCATTTTAAAATGGTTCCTGAAGATTGCACCTCAGTGTAGCTGAAGGTGGAAAGAGAGTTAACATTTAAATGGCTATAAACATCCCAGTTATGTAAAAACACCATCTAATGTAGTTTTTTCCATTCCCTCTTGCTTACCAAGTTGTACCTTTTTTCTCTGCTATGTTATAGATATTTTTACCAGAGGGAGAATTTGTTATGTCAGTTACCAATCTAATCACCTCCTGCCTTGAATCTTCTCATAACTACCTTTTTAAATACTATTCAGAACAAAACCCCACACTGAGTCCTCTGTTCCTTTCCCCATATATCCACTCATCACCATGTTTCCCTTTTGTAGCAAAGACACAGAGAAAAATGACAGCCATGGAGGCAGAGGGGTAGAGGGGTATCAACTGCTGTGAACTGCTGTGGATAAATCAATCCATCACAAAAAAGAAAAACAACAAAAACCCAGACCCAAAAAAAAAAAAAACAATTCTGCCATGAAACTTAATCACTAAAGGTCATGTCGGGGAGTGAGGAACAGATTAAATTAGCATAGTATTAGATATGGAAAATGATTTCTGTCAAAATCATCTTTACCACAATTATAATATGTTAATTACGTATTTCATTAAGGAAGTTGATTATGGTTCACAGATGAAATCATGCAGACGAAGACACCTGGAAGGAAGCACTAGAGCCTGAAGCCTCTTCTCTCCCTCTCTCTCCCCCCCACACACGCACATGTACGCACACACACGCAATTAGGTACACACACTCCTAGCAAGAAAAGCTTTTACTTGAAAGATTATTAAAGTGCAGCTGTGTCTGGTTAGGACAGAAACTCACAGAAATAAAGGAAAGCATGGTAAGGTACAGTCATTTTTCTTCTATCAGTACTTAGAATGAACTGCTCGTTTTAAGACTATAACATCCTCTGCCTCTGGTGACATATTGGTGGCATCTAGTACTGTGGGTAAAGGATTTCAGCACTGACTAATGAGATGGTGGATGGGTGTTTTTTATAGGGGAGAGACCATTCGGCAAATTTTAGCCAAGCTATTTGAAAGAGATATCATCAACCATATGAATGTCACACAATATCTTGCCCTTGGAAGTGGTTGCAATTAATTTACAGTGAGTTTCGGAACTTGGGTACTGTGAAAAAGTTACATCGATCAGCAGTTACTTATACAGTTTCTTAGTCTTCTTTTCCAAATAATTGTTTGAATTGTTTGTTCTATTTAGTGAATGGAGCAATATCTTTAGTGATTTGAAAACACAACCTCCTTGTTTTGTTTAGAAACAATGCAGCTGAGTCTGATATGCCTTAAACACAGAGATGTAGACAGGAATTTTCACATGTCTATGCGTCTGCATGTGTTCATATATGTGGTCTGTACATGATAGCAAGGAGTTGTAGCCTACATAAGAAAGGGCTAATTTTATTCAAGTCTGACTGAAGGAGAAGCAGAAGTAGAATAAATGGGGTACTCAGTAGAAGGAAGGGAGGAGATAATATGTATCCCTCCAAAAAAAGGTCCTACAGATGCCCCTGGGAATGAAAACGTCTGAGCTACAGTCAAATATAATTACCTCATTCTCATATTTCCTAGTGAGTGAGAATGCATCAATGCTTGTGTGCCCTTGTGCTGATAGATTTTGCCACACAGAATAATCATTGTTGGAATTAAGCATAATTGTCAAGAAAGACTTGGTCATCATGAGAGAGACTCTCTCATACAACTGTCCTTTTGCTTTCCAACAGTAATTACTTTAGTAATTAATCTCTGTCATTTAACTGTATTACATTTTGAAAAGAGAAAATGGAAGAAAGGCTGGTTTCTGACTAATTTACATCATAGTTTAAAATCCCAGAATAGGGTGAATCAAATGTCAAATTTAGCCCTTTCACAGATAGTTAAAATGGGTCCTTTCTAATACCTAGCACAAGCACAAATGAAGTCAGGCTCCTAAAGTCAGCTTCATAATATCTATATTGCCTGAAAGTTTCAACTTCAGGGCGCTTAGCTTAGTAGGTAATGGAAGACAACACACAGATCAGGAACCTTGGCCAGAAAAAGTATCACTGCCTACACAAGTATAATTTCTGCTGCTAGTCCTCATGGTAGGTGCTACTTACCAGCCTTGCAGCACTTGTGAATACCAACATCATGCAGCAGTATCTATGATTTCAGCAACAGCAGTTGACTGTGAATGTTGCCTGTGTTCTTTGAGAACCATGTGGGTGACTCAGAAGTGTTGAGCATCCTTAGTTCCAGCAGCACAAATGCCCCAAATGCTCCTAACGTTGAGGCTCAAAATGGGTCTGTACTAATATCATTGTCATTCTTGTTTTCCAAAATATTTTAAAGCTGTTTCACTCCTCTTCAACCTTTCAAAATGCTTTCTTTGGAAAAGAAATATTATATGGATGGCATATATTAATTCCTACTCGTGGAGAGAAGGATCAGCTCAAGGGTTTCACTCTTACAAACCATGACACAAAGTCCCGAGACATATCCCAGAAAGTACCTCAGAAAGATGAAAATCTTGTTTATTTTGGAGACTGATGAGGGTATTATTTCTTATGATCAATCACTTTTAGTGCCACTGCTCTTCATAGAAGTCTGACTAGAATGAGGTTTCCAGGATTTGACCTACTGTCAGCTCTGAATCATATGTAAACCAGGTAAGGCATTGCCATGGCCGTGTAACAATCAAATGTTAGGTATTGCACTCAAAGCCAAACACGCTGGTGAAAGAACTGCAGGGTACACAAAAAAAATGAAATCTGCTATGGTCTAAGATTCTGAGGGTATGACCTCATAAAGATGATCAGATACTGATCCAAAGCCTTTCCTTTCACCAGCACTTCAGTTTTGGTTGGAATAAATTTTATAGTCCAAATTTTCCTGAAACAGATTGCTCAAAAGATAGAAAAAACCACCAAAATATTAAATCAGTACCTGGGATCTCCTTTTCTTTCCCCCTCCTTTTCTACGTTCACACTTTTAATCCCACTGTCCTTCTGTTCTAAAA
>VXBB01012047.1:660744-681416 GCA_013399915.1 Illadopsis cleaveri
CATGTTTTAACCAGGTATGATATACTTTCTCAGCAGAGAAGTCAGAAAATCTGCTCTGCTTCCTCTGACAGTGACATGCTCTCTCCTTTCAGAGGAGACAGGCTGGTGGCTCACCAGTGAGACCAGCAGTTAACCCTTTCTGGAGATGCCATGAACTCTGCCACACAGCTGTTGAGCTCTTGCAAAATCCCACTGCGAATTAAAGGGTACTTCTCACTATGTATTCAGTTTAAATATATATTTTTATATTTTTTATTTGAAATTGTCAAAAAATAATATATTGGCCACTTTTATACATGCACTTAATAATAGATCAGATGGTTTGTCTAGCTGGAAGCTCGTTGTCTGGAATGAGTTAGGGGGCAGAGACGGACAAGGCAGCCTTTTCTGTTTTTAAGCAATGTCTTGATGAACAAACCAATGCTGTATTTCAAACAAGGCTTTTACACTGAGCTACCCCAGCATGGTAATTTAATGAATCTACATTTCATGACTGAAGTGATAAGGATGAAACATTTTAAAATAACCAAAAGGTAGATACACCAAAAAAGTCTGATGAAACATTAAATGAATGTAGTGTAACACATTATCTTTGCTTCTGCACATCCAAAAAGTGCAATGAACTAAAACATTGCATTAAGCTCAGAATAAAGCTAAAAATTAAATTGGCTTAGAAAGATCTAGTGTAGTGGTTTATGCACTAAGAACACTGTAAATTTGGTCATTTAATATCATTCTCTTTACCTCTGATATGCACATTAAAAGCAAACGAAGACTCAGGGTAAAAAGTCCAAAGAAAAGGACAGAGCTGAACTTTGTCATTTTATATGCTTTTTAAACATACAGTATTAATTGTTGTTTTATTTATTGTACAGTTATTCTCACTGTCTGTTTTTCAGGTGGTGTGAATACCCTGAGACATGAAATATAACAAGGTCTGTTACAGATTAAAACAGGATCCAATAAAGAAGACGTATTCAAAAATATAATACTGCCCCTTCAAATCAATAAATAAAGACAAGCATTTCATACACTAATGCATATATCTATGACCATTATAAATTAGTTGCTTGCCAGAAAATACACTTCTTAGCACAAGTGCCATTATTTAAAGTTGTCTGTTTAATGCACACTTAGTATATTTTCTCATCCAAAGCTGCACTGCATAATTAGACAACATCCATTCTTAAAAACTAAAGTAGATGCCAAAAATGTAATACATAAAGCATGACGTATTACAATTTACATCTTCAAAAGTTATGTGTGGCTTCAGACAGAAAAAAATTGCTAAAAGATCACTATATTATAATGGCCCGGGTTTCATCTTAGCTTGCTCCATCTGTCGACTGGCAGTAATGTAAGTTATAATGCACTCATTCTTATTCAACTTCAGTGAATGGGTATTTTCCAGGGTAGTTCTATTAAGTGGACAACTAGATAGGTGTCTTAATAGTTTGCTGAATTATGGTTGTTTAAGTCTCAGTTAGATCAATGGGTTGATTGCTGGTTCTTTTCCCAGAAGACATTTATTGTCTTCTAAGGTGAACTCGGATTTCTGTCTGTATTCCCAGCATGGATGGGTTTCTGGCAACCTATTGGTCATATATAGCATACTTTTATCTTTTCCACTTATGACCCCTTGGGAGCATTCTCTTGCCTCCATCTCACCCAGAGGAGCGAGGGTGTCTGTCTCCTTCTGCCCTTCTTTGGGCAGCATGGAGCAGCCAGGTTGGTGGCAGTTGCCTTGGTGAGAGCTGTGATTGCTGCCTGGGTGAGAATTGTTCCCTCATCGTCCTTTTGTGCAACAGAACACAACTGGTCAGCCAGAAAGAGCAGGAAAGTGTGGGCCTGCTGAGGGATGCAGGGGACCTAGTGACAAAGGACATGAGAAAAGTGCAAGAGCACTATGCTTTCTTTGCTTGAGATCATTGGCAAGGTCCACTCTCAGGCCTCCCAAATACCTGTGGCTGGCAACAGTGTCTGGTAGAGTGAGGTACAACCTGTGGCCAAAGTACGTCAGACTATGAACCAGTTTTGTGGACAGGGAAAGTAGAAAGCAATGAGCGCAGCTCAGCATCTGATGTTCCTGAGGGAGCGGGCCAGTCTTACTGTGGGAGAGCTCTCTGTCCTTTTCAAAGAGTGGAGATCAGTGAAAAGGAGGAAGTTCTGGGAAACTACCAGTCACCCGGACTAATGAGAACCCTTAGAAAGATCATGGATCAAAGCTTGCAAACTGTCTCCCACAACATACTTCTGGAAAAGCTGGCAGCCCACGGCTTGGACAGGAGCACTCTTTGCTGGGTTAAGAACTCGCTGGATGCCCAGGTCCAGAGAGTGGTGGTGAATGGTGCTGCATCCAGCTGGTGGCCAGTCACTAGTGGTGTCCCTCAGGGGTCTGTTCTGAGGCCATTTTTAAAAAATATTTTTATTGATTACATGGATNTAGTCCTAAACTGCACCAGGTTTGGATATTAGGAAAATGTAGGTTGGATATTAGGAATTTTTTTTTTTACAGTAAGGATGATAAAGTACTGGAATTGTCTGCCTGGGGAGATGGTGGAGTCACCATCCCTGGATGTGTTTAAAAAAAGCCTGGATGTGGCACTCAGTGCGATGGTTTAGTTGAGGCGTTAGGGCTGGGTTGGACTCAATGGTCTTAAAGGTCTCTTCCAGCCTTGTGATTCTAGTAATTCTGTGAAACACCCATTGCCAAGTGCACAAAGAACAGAACAGTGAAACATTCCACTGGGATTTACCAAAGGCAAATTGTGCCTGAAAATAGGCACAACAATATTAAGATGATTGGCTTGGGATGCAGCGGATGTCATCTACCTTAAATTAAGCATGGTCCTTTGCACCGTCTCCATTACGTCACTGTAGATAATTGGAAAGATATAGACTGGAAAGAAGATTGCATGGTGGATAAAATCTGTGTGGACTGTCTAGGCTTAAAAAACAATGACTGGTGTTTTGAAGACCAAGTGGTGGATGATTACTGGTGACATTCTTCAGGGACTGATACTGAGGCCTGTGTTCTTTATTGTCTTCATTAACCATCTCAGTGATGGAATGAGGTAGAATGAACCTTTGTCAAGATTCTGGATAACACTAAAGTGGGAATGGGATGGAAGATAGCAGTGGTGGAAGCTCCCAGCGGAGACTGGGACCAGGGCTGCCAATTAGAAGGACCTCAACAGGCTGCAGAAAGGGACCAGCAGAAACCTCAAGAAGTTCAAAAAAAGCAAAAGCAAAGCCCTGCATCAAGGGTGTAAAATTGCAGTGGTACAGAAGAGTGAGTAACTGGTCAGGGCACCTCCAAAAAGGCATCTGGGAATGCTAGTGGACAAGTTCAGTGTGAATAGAGAGATGGAGGCAAGCTGCGTTAGGATGAGTGTAGCCAGCAGGTCAAGTGAAGTTATTTCCAGCTATTCAACCCTTGGGAGATTCCATCTGAGTAGTACCCAATTCTGGAATTTTTCTGTTCCATGAAAAAGACATACATAATTTGGAGCAAGTCTGGCAGAGAACCACTAGGCTGGTCAGGTCACATGAGGAGAAACTGAGAAAATGATGCCTGATTGAGGGATGAATCTATTTGATAACTCTACTAACTACCTGTCAAAGGCTGTAGAGGAAAGAGGACTACACTGTTCCCAGTGCAAGAACTGGAGGCAATGGAATCAAGCAGCAGCAATAAAAATTCCAATGAGAAACACAGTAAAAATTCTTCATGGTGAGAATGATCCAGCACTGTATCAGTTTGCCCATCTCCATCCTTGAAGGCATTCAGAACTTGCCTAGACAACACCCTGGGCAACCTAGATCTAGTTCTGAAGTTGGTCTTGCTTTGGGCAAGAAGGTGGACTAGATAACCTCCATAGATTTTTATTTGTACTGAGATTCTGATTGCTTATTATGGTTACTTCAGGCACTACTATTCAAGAGAAGTAAACTCCCTGACTTCTGCCCTGTTTTCTTTTTTCCTATTTCCTTTATGGTCTGTGGCATTTTGGCTCTGCTTCTTGCCTCACCTGGCAGCCAGCTTGTGCCTCTCAGCAGCTTTTGCACGATGCCACAGGAGAGCAAAGGCTAGTGGGCCGTACAAGCTGGCCAACACACCAGGAGTCTTTGTGCTCCTGCCTGTTAATCACAAGGTGCTATTGAGGTGTGTGAGCTGGCCAGCGTGCCAAGAGCCTGTGCATCAGGCACACAAAGAGAAATGAGCTAGCAGCAGGCAGCAGCAGATTGCAGAGATGTGCCCCAGTGCTGAAAGGGGCAAGGCCTGAAACACCCATGGCAATTAGTGCAGTCAAATTAGATGCAGCAGCAACCAGTTAGACCAGAGCTTATTGTCTCACCTCTCTTCTGGCCTGGTCACCCCTCCATACCCCATCACGAAGGCACCCTCACTTTTATTGGGAGGGGAATGAGAATCATATAGTATTATATTGAATTGTTTTATCTTATATTACAATAATTGTATTTGTTGTATAGATTATATATACTATATTATATTGGTTATTATGTTATATTACATCATATTATGTGTAGCTCTTGAGTCACTTTCCCAGTCTGGGAGTCCCCATGCTGCCACCATATATATATTGCTCTCTGCAGGAGTCCATCCAGCCCATGAGATAGTTGAAGAGACAAACAAGGCTCACACTTTCCTCTTTCATCCCTCTGATGCAGAGCAACAGATTTCAGTAGGTGTCTGAAATTGGAATTGGGTATCCTAGCTTCAGGGGAATGGGAATGGGGTCAGACAAGAAGCTATCTCTTGGTAACCTACTCTTTTCTCTAGCAGACCCCTTGCATTGGAGAAGAGCAGCGTGGAAAGGTAGAACTGGGTCCATAGCATCTCATACTTAAGGACAGGTATCTGCTCTTATCTGAGGCAGGGAGATCTCTGTCATGGTGTGTTCACTCCAGTAAATCAGCGTGGCGCTGATTTGTAAATGGTTGGCCTCATTTACCGCATTCCTCTCTGCAAACTGAGCTTGTGCTAAGCTGCTGGAGCCCAGCCTCACTTTCCTCCAGCCGCTCACTTCCAAAAAATTATTGACATTGCCTCCAGCCCTTGGATGTTAGTGGTATTTTTGTTTTATGCCTTTCCTAACAAGTTGACACAACTTAACAATGTCGGTCTTGTCACCAGATTATTCTTCTAAATGAGACAGTTATTCACAGTGAGTCATTGAATATTTTACAACATGGTTACAGTAGCTGCTCCGACAGGTACCTGTGTATAGATGAGAGTGCATGTACTGTCACAGCACTGTCACATAGGAGATGTTTGCTCTACCTTTATTTATATGAACCACTCAACCCCTCCTCTCCCTTGCTCACAGGCTGCCCTTTAATTCTCATGGTACCGTCTTTCCACCTTGTTACTCAGGTGGATGCACAGAGATGGCCCTACTGCTGCTGCATCTCTTGGGTTCCATGGGGTGTTTGGGGAAAATATCTGTTTATATTGTGCAACTGGAGATGTGACCTGTAGACAGTTTATTTACTGGCAGATCAGTGAGCTTTGGAAGAGGGATTCTTGCCTTGAAGTGGAGATGGCTCTGGAAACAAAGTTCTTTCAATTTTTCCCTTTACACAGTCCTGCTTGATTTATTTTTCTGCTTCATTGAAAGGATTTTATGGCCAAGAATAACTGGAATATCTACCCATTTGCTTATAAAACCACTCTGTGGGTATCTGAAAATAAAGACCTCTAGTACCTTTTCCCTACCTGTAACCATCCCCAGGGAACGAGTGTGTGTATGCGTGTGTATTTGTGTGTGTGTGTAACTCCACAGTAACTCTCTGGTTTGCCCAGGGTTTAAGGAATAAGAGCTTAAGTGAAACTCACCCCAGATTTTTGATACTTGTTAGTGATCAGAGAGCCTTGTTTATCATCTGCACTGCATGGCAGGACATCAGAACTGAATAACTTGGTTTCTTTGCAAGGTGTTTGCTCTCCTTTTTAATACCTCTGACAAAACCTGCTTCTCAGAAATTGCGCCACTCTAATTAATTCACATTTCAAACATACTTTGAGGTTCACAGGCATGTGTGCTACTTGAATATAAACTATGATTTTAAGAGTTTATGATTTCTTTGCAGTGTTTGCGTTATTTTTTTTCTCCTTTTGTTTTTCCTTGAAAAATAATTGTTCTAGAACTAGTTAAATAGCAGGAGAGTCTGAGCAACAGCTAAAGAACCTCTATTCTCTGTCATCTTGTACCTTGCACCTTGTCAGCAACACCTGTAAAGAGCTGGTGTAAAATGGCAGCATGCAGCTCTGCTGGTACTTTACACTCCTTTTGCACAGAGTGAACAGACTACACAAGGTGCAAGGCCCGAAGGCCTGTGTTTCTGCCCATTTGGGATATGCTCTTTGCATCAAATCTTGAGATTTCTTCCTTTTATTAAAGTAAACCCAAAGGGGTCCCCTAGAGGCATAGCCAATATTCACTCCTTGTGGGCACACAAATCCAGGATTAGCCTGTGGGTGTTCCCAGGGAAAGTGTTTGCTAGTGAAGTCTGAGCGAGTGTTAGGCAGGTACTGTAATGTAGAAGACCTGCTCTGAGTGTTTATTCATCTGAATTAGATGAATGGAATGCCTCTGAAATGCCTATTTGTGTACCCCCAGAGTTTTAAACTCCATTGTGCTTGTGATCTTAGATAAACTGTTTATCTGAAACTGATTTTTTTTTTACACATTACTGTGAATCCTCCCACAAGTCAGGAGGATCTGACACTGAAACTATTCTCTGATGATTTCTCCCAGCTAACACACAGATCCACTCCCATCTGTGGATGGGAGACCTTCCAGATTGCCAATTCCCTAAAATTGTAACATTTTGGGTTTTTTAAAATGCCAGTTTCACTTTCACTAGGTGAAGCAGAGGAGAAAACTGGTAGAGGAATAATTATTAAAGCTAGAACTGAAATTATTCCAAGTCTGTGAATCTGCTCCTTTGCAGGAAGACAGTGCTGAATCCCTAGCAGCTTCCATAGCTTGCTTCTTTGTAGAGGTCCTCTAATGGTAAATTGAAGCAAACCAAATGCCCACTATCAGAACTCACCTGAATTCCAATGCCTACACCTGATTTTGAATCCAAGTCCAGATTTAAAGAAGATAAAGAAGGCCTGTCCATGTGCAAAAATATCCTTAGATGGCTAAAAATAGTCAAAAAGCACCTGAATAAATTCTCACTAATAAACTAAAATTTATCATCTGGCTTTTCCAACACATTAATGATGAAAGATGCAAGGTGTAGATATTACAGATAGACAGATGCCTGTCATAAGTAATAGAAATTATTAATATTATTTTTAATGTGTCTGACACCTAGAGGGTCTAACTGGGATAAGAGTCCCACTCCTTATGCAGGCAGTCAGACACTGCATTTTACCGCATAAGTAGAGAATAAAGGCAAATAGACAGGACCAGGAGAAAAAAAAAGGCAAGGCACACAACAGGATCAATCTTGGGCTTTTTCAGAGGACCTTTTTCAGAGAAACCTGAGTTATCCTTGATTTTCTAAGGAAGATTGAGAGCCTACCTCTTTCATCTTATTGAAAACCTCAGCCTGACGGACTTCTCTGAGGCTACACGGGAAGCCCATGGACAGGGGCAAAACATGTCCAGGCAGTGTAATGCAAATCTCTAGAATGCTTTTGCACAGAAACAGCATTTCTCCATACAAAGAACTGTGTTTGGTCTCATGTCTAGCTTAGATTAAAGAGCAGTGGATAAACATCTATCTTTGTTACCACCACAGCCATGAATTTTAAGGGTTAGTCATCCCCGAGACCTGGAATGGCTCATTCACGTGAGACAGGAATATTTCATTCAGCCTTGCACTCCTGGAAGCCTGACACTCCTGGGCAATGAGACTCTTTTTTTTACCTTTCTTTTCTTTCTCGGTGAGTGATCTTGACTGCATTTTCACCAAAACAGAGATGCAATATCTCACAAAGTGGTGCACTGCATGTTTCTGCTGGCATTCATTGGCTGTGCCTTGCGTGTAGGGCAAAGGCTTAGCCTCTAAGATTTGTTGGCAGCCTCCTGCTCTTTGTTCTTCAGAATGTGAAAATAGTGTAAATAGCAGCATCTGCAATTGCTCCTGCTGCTCTGACTGCCAGCCAAGTCAGATCCCCCTCCCCTCGGAGAGTAGTCCACATGCTGCACACAGGACTGGACCAGGGAGGAATTATATGCGGAGAGAGTGCAGCCTCAGGAGTGCTGTGAAGAATACGGGCCATCAGACAGGAAGGCAGATAGACTGCCTCCGAGTTCGGCTATTCCCAAATGAAATTTAAAAAAATCTCTTCCCCACATCATGAGTCTTATATATTTTTTTAGGATTTTTGTGTCTAAATCTATCTTGCTACCAAAAATGTTTTAAAGGAAGGGAGAGAATAATTCACTCACTGTTTCTCTTGTGCAAGCAGAGCTCTATTCCAAGAGCAACGAACCTTTCTGTCATGATCCTATACCTTCCTGTACAGATTCTTACACTGAACCCATCATGACAGTTCAGAGATTTCAGCAGCTGGGCTCAGGTTCACTGTTTTTCTGTTTATATAGTGGTTTTAAGCAATTTCAAATGTGCATGTGGAAATGAAGTTTTAGAAATGCTGAAAAGTGATTAGTGCTTTTTTTTCCACCATGTACATACACATGCATACATGAATAATATACACTGTATGTATCTGTCACAATAGATTTTTTTCCTTTCCAACTCAGGTTGAAAAGATACTTTAGTGCTTTTTCATGTGAAAGGCATTTAAAATATACCTGTTTGTCCATTTGAAATCTACAAAAAGAGGTGGAACATTGTGTAGGCAGAGTGAGATGTTCATTTATGGTCTGCAACAAGGGAAGTTGGCAAAGAGCCCTGGAGTGAAATGCGTCCCAGAGAGATGCTGCTGATGGAAGGGTTCTGCAAGCTTCTTTCTAGCCAGCCCCATCAGACAGTGCCACCCCAAAAGCAAGCTCTTATCATGCAAAAAATGGCATGTCAAGGTCAGTGATATAAATTAATTGTCAAAGCATCTCATAGACAGGCAGCTGGCTAGACTCATTGTCAGCTGATGGCAAGATTAAAGCCTTAAAGTTTGGAAAAGGATTCAAGTTCTTCCTTGGCTACACAGCAGCTGTCCTGAGCTGATGCTCTATCATGAGGTTCTTATTTTGCAAGCAGAAAGTTCTTCTTTTTAAGGAGACCATTAACTATCTTTTAAATTTTTGTTTGTAACCTCTCCCCCTTTCTCTCTTAATACAATCTTACAACTCAAAATCAGCAGCATAGCAGCCACAGTCCCACCTACCTTCAGAGACCTGAGCTTCATTGTGAGCCCACCTCAACACCAAGACTCACAGATTTCAATGATGTTACTGTCCTGTATTTATTTTTTTACTCACATCATTCCAACACATGCCAGCTTCTAGCACATAAAATGCTTGGCTCAGAGGAACAGACGTATACAGCTGCACTGTAATTGTATAAAAAAAAAGCATGCTAATAACTCTTCAGTGCATTCAAAAACTCTGCTCATTGCAGAAGTCTGGGCAGATTGGCACATGGTGCAGAGACATAGATTACACAGTGCTTAATGACTAAAACTGGAGTGCTTATATAGCCCAAATACACTTACTTTACATTCAAGAGAATGAGAAATTTTTTCCCCCTCACAACAAGTGGATTTTAACCCAACACCACTAGAATACTTGAGGAAAGCCAAGTGTGCACTATGTAAACACAGAGGACTGCAGTGGAAACCTAGACTTAAGAGCTATGTTCTTTTAGCAAGAGGGAAGGACCATCCTATGGGACAAATGGCCAATCAAAACAGCTCAGATTTTTAATGCCAATCACTCACGCATGAGTTACAGACCAGTCGTTTCTTGTAGAAATTATCTAACCACTAGTTTTGAACACTGAGTCCATTTTCAGGAAATTTTGAACTGCTCTTCAGGAAAAAAAAAAAAAAAAAAAAGAGGAGGAAAATGCATTTAAAAGATAGTTTCTTTCAAATTATCCTAAGTGTCTTCCTGTGTGCAGTTTGAAGATGGCTTTTCAATGTTAAATCTGCACAGACTATGGTATAAGGTTTTCTCTGGTTTAAGTAAGTGAAAAATTGAAAATCATATTGAAAAGTAATGTTCTTATTTGTACAAAGATTATCACATTTGCAGTACAGATCTAACATTCACAAAGGCAGGCAGAATGGCACATGCTGTGACTGTACCACTCCTGTTTAAAAGTTTTAATTCAGGAAAGTTGCTCTATTGAGGAAAAAGGAACGTAAGCACTTGCCTAACAAGGAGTGTTTAAACTACTTTCCTAAAAATGGATAGATTGGAGCATGCACTTAAGTGGTTTCCCACACCAAGGGATTACACCTCCAACAATTATACGAATTAATTTTGAATCTAACTCAGAGAAACAGGACCGTGCCCACTCCTCCTCTGGATATGCACTCCCCTTCGGCCACACATGGACATTTGCCATGAGCTGTGCATTCAGTGGCCATTTGACCTCCTGAAGGACCAGGCTGGGACTGGTCCGTGCGTGGGCTGATAACCTGGATGCAGCTGCCACAAATCATAAATGCACTGGCGTGGCCAGTAAAATCAGTAAGCTATAACCTACTCTGCAACCTGCAGGTGGATGAGCCAGTGAAGGCTTTTGAAGAAATACGTAACAGCTCTTTTAGAGGTGTAACTGTAGCCTCAGTTTTTTCCATGTGCTGGCAAGTTGGAGATACAGGCGAACCTTTAAGTTATCCAAGGTTTACTAAGGGAAAGAGGACCTTACACCTTGGAGACAGTCAAGGTGTTTATATCTGCCATGGAGAACCTTTTCCTTAGCTGGTTTGAAGCTGGGGCAGTGGAGCTATACTGATTACACCCAAGGGTGACAACCACAACAGAGGATCAAATAAGATACTTATATGTAATGAAAAACAGAATAGGTAAGAAAAAAGGATGAAAAGGAATATATACATACATATACACACAAAGATTCAAAGTATTTTTTTTGTCCCTACTGATGATCAACACATTGGCTTAGAATATATTTTCCTGTGGCTTTTGGATTTCTCTAACATTTTCAAACATTTAGGGCACAGTCTGGGAACCAAGCTGACAGACACCACCCTTGAGCCATACTGGTTTGCCACTGACCTCGTGCACCAGTCAAAAAGAATAGCCTGCTTCATCTTTTACCCTGGCACGTGACTTCAAAAAAATCAAGCAAGGGTTTCTCATCACACTTATTTAATTTGCATATGGCTTATTATTAATTGACTGAGGTAAAACAAAACCCTCTCACTGTAAAACATAATTATTTAAGCTAAAGTGTTGATGACTTAAAATGCCATGTTATAGCACATAATCTATGCTGAAAAGGAAGATAGAAACACCTCCTTTTGGCCTAATTGCACTGAATTCAGTGCATTTGTTATTACCAGAAAAGTGAGACTTAAGAAGAGTGCTGGATATGGGTGCTGTGTTTTATCAGTCACCAGATGCCAAGGCTTTTCCTACCCCTATGGAAGCAGGCCATCAATGAGCTACAGCAATAGAGGAAAGCTTTCCAGGTCCATGCCTATGACTAATAAAAGAGCAAATCAAAGTATTTAACTCTTATGTAGGAGCAGCACAGTAAGATATGCTTTACATATGTTCCCAAAGATGTCTGTAGCTGGGTAGGTTTCTAGCAGTATCTTTCTCTCTCAAGCAGTTTCCAGTTTTCTGGTGTATTTTAAATTGGAGGGGGAGAGGGCTTCCTATTAGTAAATAATGCATCTATCATACTTGTATCTTAGATTTATGAAGCGACTTTGCTTCACCAAAGAGCATTGCAAAGGACTGGCTAGTTCATCCCTTCTGATTTTTTGCCACAGAAGAGAAAGCTGGTTCAAATAGTCCAGAAATCTGTCAGAGGAGGAAGGAGATGAGTGTGGCACTGTCATCCTCCCCTTTGCCTGTAGCTCAATGCATGGCTGTGTGTATGAATTCTGCCTGACTGGAGGTCCACTGAGATTTGAGGCTGAGAAGGAGCTCAAGTAAAATGTGTGTTCTGGGCAGTCATGAACCCAGGAGGAGCAACATTATATGTGGCATAAATGTCTGATAAACCCACATGGGAATAGGCATGGAAGCAATGACGTGGCTTAATCAATAGCAGCTGCTAGATTCACTTTTATGGTATTGTATCTCATGAGGGCATGAGGGGTTTTGGTGTGTAATGGGTCCTACAGGATTTGTGGCAAGTAGTGTTGTTTGGAGGAAACATTGTAAAGGGTCTCAGCCCTTCTCCAAATGCATCAAAAATTTGTGGGATTTTACTGGAGTCTCCTAATGTTGATATCCTCATAAATTTTTGTGGCTGAGGTGGAGGTTCCCAAGGTTAAATCACCAATGACTAATGATAAGCATTGTGCAGCCTTACCTTTATGCACCTTCTTTGTAAGGCAGAGTCAAACCCCTAAATTATGCATTTAGGCTCCCCTTAAAAGTCAGGAAAGTCTGCTGCTTGAGAGTGCCTTTTCACAGGCTGACATGCTGAGCCAGGAACCAGTAGGAAATGGTTTATCCAGTTACTCTGTAAGGATTAATTATCATGGGGACTAGTCCCCAGGTCTGCTTTTTATCCTGCCAAATGCTTTAACCAAGGGTTAGAGAACCACTGACATTGTTCTCCCTGCTTTGTTTATTCAGTGCCCTTTTCCCCTTCTTTTGGTGGTGAATACCACCTCCCCAGTCAGGCCTCCTCTGCAGGAGGGTATTTGATCCGGAGTCAGCCCTGTGACAGAGTGTGAGTTCATGAGCATGTGCTCCAACCCCCAAGCTGGGGGACAGACCTTTGCTTGTCGAAGTGGCTGAGGGAGGGGCTGGAGAAACAGCTCCTATTTCCAGGAGGCTCTAAATGGACACACATATATTAGGCATGATCGGAACATGCACTGAAATAGTAAAACATTTCCACAGAAGCTATTTATCATAGCATGAAAACATGCCCTAAGAAAAATTCACTTGCAGAAAGCTGGTAGGGTCTTGCTTTGCATAAGCATTCATGCCCCTTTCCCTCTTTATATTCTGCAGGGTCCAGAAGGTACAACCAGAAAAGACATCAAGAGGTTTTGAGGTTTTTTTCCTGACTTGACATTGCACCACACAGATTACTTCCTTTTTAAGTTTCTCCTGCATTAAACACATGGGTACTTGCTCTTCCTATGCTGCTCTTGGCATTGAAAGGAGATTGCTCTGGTGGATCTTGCTTGTGACAGAATGGAGCTTGACAATAAACAAAGAAATGGCATCCTAAGCAAAGGGAATGTCACTGTGAGCATGTACCAATATTGACAGTATTAAATGTCCAATCCCTCACCAATACACCTCATTCACTTATATGACACAAAGGATGGGGTTTCATCCTAACCCTAAAGGTATGTGACCCACACCTTCTAGGAAACTTCTGTTTGCAGTCAGGAAAAGGCAAAATTACGGCAGAATGTGTTGATATGGGTACCATGGACCTATATACACATCCCTGCCATAACATAGGTTTTCCAGGCACCTATTTACTAGACTACATTGGGACTCAGATCAGTTGCTGTAGGTGCAGCATAAACTCAGAGAAGAGCACTTCTTCCTCTGTGGAACTTGGATATATGCTCACCACCACTCCATGAGCTCTATGGAGCTCCAGGCTGGAGCTGCCCTTGTGGAGGGCTGAGGGAAGGGCTAGAGAATGAGGAACCTGAGCACAATAACAAGTCAGTGATCTGTGTGATGTATTATCCATGAGTTCAGCTGATACCAGCTACCCTTTCTGCCCAGAGCAACTGTTTCCTCCCCAGCCACAAATCTCCATCCATCATAGACATCTTCAAATGTTGGCAGCATTGACACTGAGGCTCCAGAATATCTGGGCACATTTGTGATAGGACAGCACCATTAGATCTGCCACAGTAATGTCTGGTGCATCCAGAACACTCACGTGTCAGCATCAAAATGACACCGTCCCCTTCTCCTTATAGTTTTTTGCCTTTTTTTTTTTTTCTTTTTCGGTAGAGGAAGATCATCCAGAATCAACTCAGTAAAAAGAATTGTCATAAAATCTCGCACCATTGACTTGTAAATGGAATTGAATCTGTGGAGTCTACATAATGATCCTATCAAAACGGGAAAGAGCTATCACATTCATATAACAGATGAGATATGAAATGACTACTATGGCAGATGAACACCCCAGAGGTATTTTCCTTTATTCTACTCACTGCGTTTATATCTCCAGTTTCTCTAATTTCAGTTATTTTTTTCCTCAGGTCTCAAGACAAGAACAGAAAGACTATCTTTTTTCTTTCTTTTCTTTTCTTTCTTTCTTTCTTTCTTTCTTTCTTTCTTTCTTTCCTTTTTTCTCCCTTTTTTTTCCTTTTTTCCTTTTTTTTTTTTAACAAATAACCTCATTCAGAACTCAATAATATAGATGCTTATGTTTCCAAGGTCAGTGCTGGGGCTTTATTAAAACACAATGCATTTCTCTGCCGTTGCTTCTGCTGTTGCTGCTAGAAACCTTCCAGTCATTTCTCCTTCCCTATAATCGTTATTTGGGTTGCTGAGAAGTTAAAGTACTTGCAGAAGACAGGGGCCAAGTAGTAACAGGTTCACCTTCCTCACTAAAGAAATTGCCCTGCTTAGGAAAATCAGATGCAAAGCCTCCTCCCTCCCCTTCTAACCCTCACACATTCCTTTACATCTCTTACCTCCATCCCTTTCCCCCCTTCTCCCCTGGCCCCCTCTCTTCAGCATTTTGATTAGTGACTACTTAAAATAATCAGAACAGCCACTTAACTGGGAGTCTCACAGTCCCACCTGAAGCTAAAACACAGTGTCATAAAAATGAAAAGTCATCAGAATGGCAAAGACTGCTGTTTGCATGCAGCTGCCAGAAGAATATATTCATACAGCAGTGATTGTGCAGCGCTGCTGTTAGTCAGCACGGACTGGATTAGTACACAGACCCTTCTATCACTGCCCTCCAGGGATTCACACCCTGGGTTTAATTAGGGTTTGTGCCTGGTTTTGCTTCAGAGAGATGCTGAATTAAGTGCAGCCCCAGTGTATTGTGCTGGACGACCTCTGTCTATATGGAACATGCTCCTGCTGTGGCATACACAACACACATGCAAACCCCTCACACACATTCTCCTGCCCTTTTCTATACATTATTGCCAATATTACAGTGCACAAGCTGGAGGGTACTACTTAAACCATACATTTTGTACTTATTAAACACTGCTGGCCACAGGGAATGAAATGAGCCAGGACTCATTGGTAGGAAGAGTTGTTGTGGCACACTTTAATTGTATAAAACTATATCATCCTGTGTGATGTAATGAAGATCTGTGGAGAAAAAAAGCCTTTTCCCTTGAAGATAATGCCAATGTTTTTAATTTTTATTTCATTCACTGACAGGTTGAGAGATGAAAAGCACAATGTGATCTTCTACCATATTCTACATATCACATTAATCCCTACACCCATATGTATTCTCTATGAGCATATTATCAGTAAACAAGGTAAAGAGTGGACAGCAAACAAAGAGAACAAGACTTGGAGAGTTAAAATTGTTGCTAAATCAATCCTTCATGTCTCTTTCCCTTTACAAAAATGAAGGGAAATGTCCCAAACTGTGCCCAGAGCATAGATAGCAACCTTTGAATTACAGAGTGATACTGAAAGTATAGTGCATCTAACCTTAATCTTATTTGGAGTTTTTTATTCTCTGTCATTGTTTTGGTTTAAAAGGCCCTCAAGGAAGTTTGTGAAATGTGTATTAGCTACCTGAAAGAGCCATTGTCTCCTATAAATAAATATTTAGAAACTATCCCAAAGTCCCTTGATGCAAATGGAATTTTTTCCATTGATTTCAGTGAGTTGGATAAGACCTTTAGGTATTTGCCTAAAAGGAACAGTTTTGCTAACTTTATATCTATATCTTCAACTTAGATTGAATAAAAATAGAGAGAAATTATGAAAGCTGGGCAAAATCAGAACAAGTAGAGTGACTTGTGTTATGATAACTTGCTTCCCTTGAGCTGGCTTTGTCTTACCTTCCTTGGCGTTCGCCTACAGTGGGTAAGAGGGAGGTAGGCTTTGTGCAGGGCAGTGCTGCACAGAAGAGCACAGCACAGCAGCAAACTGAGGATAGAAAACAGACAAAATGCCAGCCACCAAAAACAGCACTGAGCATGGTGTTGCTATGAAGGGTAGCCTGGATTTTACTGATTTAGTCATACAGAAAAATTTTTCACCTATGTTCTCTCTTTTGTATTGACCGCTGTTACCTGCATGATTTCATCGAACCTCAAATCCTTCTCTTTTCAGTGATTTCTTTCTTACCTGTGTCCCTGTGTGAGCCCTGTTCAAGAGAAATAGAGAGAGGAAAGCAGAAAAATGGCAGATTTGAGATGGTGTGAGGGAGGGAAAAGTGTAGAAGGGGAGAAGGTATGAGATAATCAAGTAAAACCAAGGAAAAAGCATGAAAATATTTGCTTGCATATAAGCAAGATCCAAGAATTTCCCAAATTACAAACAGGAAGTTTGACTGTGAGCATAAAGCTCAATTCAAATCCAGTTAAAGACTGGGGGAAAAAGTCTTAAAGATCTCCACTCCTGCAAAGGTTGAGAAGATCACTCTGAAGTCTGAGCTATCAGCCTGAAAAGAAGAATAATGAAGCAAAAAGGAAGAACAGCACACCTTGTTTAAAAAAGGAATGAGGTTTAAAACCTTGTCTTGAATTTTAATGGCTCCCAGCCCCCTTCCCCATAAGATAAGAGAGAGAAGTAGAGCAGAAGGCTCCATGACTTTTTCTCCAGCAACTTTGGTATCTGCTTACTACTGACTGCAGCCTTCACCCACTACTTCACTTAGCTTCCACAGAGGTCATCCTGGATCCCCTTCCTCACACCACAGCCCCAAAGACCAGTGGCCTCCCAAGTCTGCATCAGCTGATTTGGCTCCTGCTGTGCAGCAGGTGGTGGCCATGCCCCTTCCAACACTCCACCCTGGGGAACAAAGGGAAACCCACTGTGTCTGCCACTATGACAGGGCTCCAGGGAGGTGGAAGCTGTTGAGCCAGATTATACAAGCACCAGGGGACTTGTAAAGCTTTTACTGGCATTTAAATACATATTTAGGGACTGTTCTGCACATGTAGTATTTAATTTCCACACCTGGTTATTTGCTGTTATTGAAGTCTATGATTAAGTGTCTTAGAACCCCCTTTTTTATGAGACCCCATGCACATGAATATCACTGAAAAACCAAGACTTTGTCACTTTGGTGCATGAGAAGGAGCCCAGAACCCAGTAGACAATGACCCCTTCTCACAGGTATGTAGACCTGTTCATTCAGCCTGTACTGCAGCACTGGAGACTGAGACTTGTGTCCACCTTTCTCCTGCTGTCAGACTTTGGCAGATGTTGTCATCTGATCCAGCTCTCAAAGAAAATGGAGGATTCCTGCCTTTTCCTTAAAGGTGCAACTGGCTCTTGTTGAGTCTATCTAATAACCTCAATATTTGTTCATTTCAAATTTTTATGAGAAACAAAAGTTTTTTCCTTCGTGGGAAATCCATACTAAATTAATATGCATTGCAAGATATTTTTCTGATGTGATGACCTGCACCTTGCAACCAGTCTGCAGCTTCAGGGGTTAATGTTTTTATTAGGCATAGAGGAAGTAAGGTCTTGGTCCAGTATAAAGACTAACTGGAGTGCCTTCCACACCTATCTCTTTCATACAGGAACCTACATGGAAATACTAAGAGACTTCTGATTTTGGTTTTTACAAATGAAGCGACCCCTTAAAAGGGTGATAAAATAAACCAATAAAAAACAGTGACTCCAGCTCTTTAAAAGGAGAATTTTACCATTTATACTCTAACCCCATCTTCCTACCACTGCAACAGGGCCTGCAGGTTCCTCTCTTTGGCATGCCGACAGTGTCTCCAAGCATGGTGTTCCAAGCAGAATTGCCTCATCTTAACTCATTCAGATGCCCTTCCTGTGAGTCAGAAGCATGAACACACTGGCTGATGTCTCCAGTCTTCCTGCCTCTTCCCCCAGCCACTCAGCAGGGATTCACAGCCTCTGGCAGAGGACAGTGCTGATTGTGCATACGGAGGTGCAGCGGGGAGACCAGAGTGGGAGAGCAGAGCGTGATATGCTTTGTCACCCTGCAACAGTCACTAGGTTCTTTTCCTTCTGCTTTTGCAAAGCCTTGCTCACCTCCCACAGTCTAGACCCAAACAGCTTTTTATTTCATCAACTGGATATAAGCTGTAGGTACCAGGTAAAAATTCAAGGAGCTGCTCATTCACAGTCATTCACTCGCATTGGGTTTTCAGTGCCTTCTCATGGGAGCACTTTTGAGAAGTCTTTCTCACACTCTCACATCTAAAAGTGCTTTGCCCGTCAGAGAGGTTCAGGCAGGGCAGGTCTTAGCAGCAGTATTTTCGTGTGGAGGAAGAACTGCACCACAGCTAACAATAAGCACTTCTTCAAGAGCTAATTGAAGATAGAATGTATAACACCATCTGTAACCAGCCATCTGGTGATTCCCAATAACACTGCCTTCCACACCACAAGGAGGGGAGGAATTTATAGAATAGCAATCTAGTTTGAACAATCTGATTTGGATAAAACGTGAGCCCCTCTTTGCCACCTCCTCAGCCATTATCCGTATTCAAACTGTGTGAAACCGCAGCTCTTGTGGGGCTTTAAAAAATTGGTATAGGACTGTGAATAATAATGATGATGATAATCAGATATGTATTTATTAGTTACCTTTGAACTTTCAGATTCCAGCCGGACAAGATGCAGGAAACTAAGACCTCAGGAGAGTCTTTTTTCACAGAAATGACAGACCAGTTTTGCAATCCCAGGGGACGGTGCTAGCAGAGATAAGTATCTAAAGTTAGGAATGATTATCTGAGTTGAACTTACAAACCTTCTGCAGTTCACCATCATTCCCTATGCCTTCTCTTACTAATACATGAAGGGACTGTAAATTAATGACCACCAACCCGTCAGTTGTGAATCAACAATATATTTTACTCACAGGAATGCAAAATCAAAACAAATCCCCCTCAAACACCGGGGGTTTCTGATATACTCTTGGAACACAAAAACATCTGACACCATTTTTGCCACATATCATTAGTGAAATTTGAACCTGTGCTGAATCCTCAAGCGGCCTTTTCTTTAAACTGTGAGAGAATTTTAGCAACTGCATTTGGTACCCTTGCAAACACAGGCAGAGACTGGTAATATGGACAGACCTCCACTTTGTGCAACACAAATGGCACCAAGTATAATAAATATGAGGAGTGATTCCCAAACCGAAGACTGGCAAATAGTTACCCAGCTGCTACAGAAATAGCAAGATAGATTTTTTTTTTTTTAAAGAAAAGAAATTAAATGAAATGGATATTAGCTGGAAACATCTGTGTTCACCACAGAGCAAAATGCATATTCAGCAGCCAGTTTATTGGCTCTTTAGAGGATGTGAATGGTGCATTGTAAATAATGACACGCCTGTAATAAATTCCCAGTAAAAAAGAGAGGGGGACTGAGCCTGTTCCTCCCACAATTCACATTTCTGAGTCCCTGCTGTGAGTGATGATTCACAGCAGTCACAAATTCCTGTTTTCAAAATGCTATTGTATACTCCAGGGCTTTCATTAAGTTTTACACTAGCAAGGGAAATTTAAAACTTGAGAGAGAGAGAGAGAGGCTCTGTGGTGACATTCATTTAACACTCACTGTACTGCACTGATAGATGTGATAGGAGGGTGCATGTCAGAAATCAGTCTATGTTGCTTTCTTTAAATGTAAAGAATGGTGCATGAAACCCTGACAGTGTGTAAGAAACAATTCAAAAAACCACCAAAATTGTGACTTGACAGCTTTTGTGTTTTGGAGGTGTATAAAACATTGCATAAATGTATTGGGCTTCAGCATTTAATTTGTGCTCCTACGGGACAGGCAGCTGTCTTAATTTCCTTCTTGATGCAAGTATATCAGGTCTGTGAGTGTTATGTATAAAAGATGTACTGTTCCAGCCTCACAGCTCCAGGACTGAGCTAGCTGCAAAGAAAGATCTCATTGCAGAGAATATACCTTTTCCTGTCAAAGCTGAGTATCAAGATGTGCAGATGAATTTTTGCACCCTGACCAGGGAATTCCTAGAACATCATTCTGGTGCATGGAGTTCCAACAAACTCCCTCCACTGGGCCTTTCACCTCCAGGACATGGTTTTATATTCAGGCTACATCACTTCAGCCAAACGGTTGTTCTACAGCTGCAAAGCGCACTAATGAGATGAGTTTTTGGCAGACTCACAAAGTTCTCAGTGCCCAGAGTTACACATGTACACTGTCTGCTGGCTACCTCTGTTTGCACTTAAGGAGGCACTGTAAGATTTTTTTTTTTTTAGCAGAGAATATATTGCCCAGTAGCTACAATGTTATACAAGCTTCTTCTCACACTAGCAAATTTGCCATACCCCATTCATTTAGAAAGGAGGCATCCTTATTCTCAGCTAAATTAAGGGCAGATTTTCCAAGAACCAGGGCCAAATTCTGCTCCCACTT
>VXBB01012047.1:681451-741791 GCA_013399915.1 Illadopsis cleaveri
TTTTAAACTCAAGTGCAATTTCATCTTTTCATTGGGATTTCTCAAGCAAAGACAAAATGACTGTGTCTCTCATATGGCTGTGGTATATTTCTCTGCTTCTTATTTGTTCTGAAATTTAAAACCTTCTGTCACAATTTTTAGCTATAATTACTGAGTTCAGAGTTTCACATTGAGAGCTGCACCCAACACAGGTATGAAGACATAGGAGCATGAAATAAAAGCTGTTCAGGTCCTGCCTAATAAAAATCTGTAACACTTCATCAACATCACAGGCTTATTAATTTCAGGGTCATTTTAAGAGAGAATTTGTGAAATTTTTTCCATTTTCCGCTTTGAAAAAGAGATTGGCGTAAATCTTGGAAATAGACCCATTATATTTAATTAAAACACAAACAGAACTGAAAATGTTTTTGCTTGTCTCTCCCTCACCCTTTGCACTTTTCATTTGCTCAAAAAGCGGGTAAAAATTTAGTGTGCCTTTTGGTTGTGTCTGAGATTTGCTTTGAAAAAATACATGTAAGGTGGGAAAATGCTTGAAACATTAAGTAGTCAACTAATGGCACTTCATTAATTTGCTTAGTTCAGGAGCTGGAGCAGGGAAAATGAACTGCTCTAAAAGCACTGGGCTGTAGCTCTTCATAGCAGAACCTACATGATCCTATCCCAGCTCCACATCTCCTTCCCTTCCCCTGCAAATGTCCCTGAGGCTATCCAGCCCTGCATGACAACACTCCCTCCACACCTCGCCCCACCCCGAGCCAACATTTTGGGAGCCAGCACTGCAGGATTTGCAGCTCCAAACCAGTTATTTAATTTTCCAGGGAGTACCACCTCATCTTTCTTGGAGGCTGCTGCCTGCCAGCCAGCTGCCATTTTGTGAAGCAGGGTTGATAGAGCACGCTGTGGAAGAATCAAACCCTGCACGCTCTCAGAAAAGGTGCTATTTTCGGTTCTTCTCTTCCTTTTTTTCTCACCTACGCTGAGGAACTACAGCTATTCAAACTGACTGCCTCCGCCTGGTTGAGGTATGGAAAACAATTTTTTTTTCTGTCCAGGGTAGGATGAATGGCACGGTGTCAGGGAGCTGCTGCCAGCAGGAGAATGGTCCATGGGTCACTGCCCGAGCTCTTCACATGGGGTTCGGTCTGCAGGGCAGTGGGGCAGCAGAGATCCTAGATCCTTTATCAGGCAACAGCCAAAGGAAGCAACAAGGACAGGGAGAAGCAGATAGGCTTCATTTCTGCAAAATAGTGGTTTTCTTGGGATCTTTTAGCTTGGTTTGTTTGTGAGGTGGATAACTGGAATTGCCAAAATGAGTTGGTGTTAAATGTCGGGTTCACTGACAGAAGATCCATTAAGCTGGGTAGGGTAGGTGTGCAGATAGTATTTGTTTTCCAAAATAATATTCAAACTGAGACATGTTTTAAGAAAGAAAGCTTTTTCTTTGCAAGATCCCTGAGGCAGAATAATGGAAACTGCTTTTTGCCTACCCTTTGTATCGTGGAAAAAATGGATAGGGACATTTTTAGTGGTACTCAGATATTTACACCATGAATCACCAGAATTGTCTTTTCCTTAAACTTCATCATCTGTCAGACACATTTCTTTTATCTCTAAATTTGATAGATCCCTCCTCTTTTCTATGGCACTATAACAATTAGGTACATCTGAAGCTCTCAAATGTGCAAACTCCTGTTTTCAATCTGTGGTGTTTGGTGGAAAAATACTTTCACTTGGAGTTTCACTGGTCTGAGAAAGCCAAAGCCATGGTATACTCCAAAACATATTTCCTTGATGTCTGTGATAATAGAAGATGATGTGGGTCCAATTGGGAAAGACCATCACTGCAAGTTAAGATGTGAAAACTGGATTTGACAGAGCAAGGTTTGCTAATTTAGCAAATAATTTTCTTGCATAGGCAATGCAATGCAAGTACATGTGTGCATTAAGAATCTGAAAAAAATGAATTGATGCTCCTTTCTTCAGAACCTAAGCACTGTTTATACACCCATTTTAAGCTAAATCATTTTAAATCATCAATTTTTAA
Organism: Illadopsis cleaveri; assembly: GCA_013399915.1. Lineage (NCBI taxonomy): Eukaryota > Metazoa > Chordata > Aves > Passeriformes > Timaliidae > Illadopsis > Illadopsis cleaveri. Next base: position 683,499 of record VXBB01012047.1, read on the forward strand.
AAAAGCTCCTCAATATAATAAAGATATTTTCCAATATTACTTTTAATATACTATTGGATTACATTTCATATAAATAATGCACATATTTTCTCCAAATTCTAGGAATACTTTTTTCCCCGTCTCAAGGTGACTTTGAGCCTCGTCACTTTATTGCAGACTTTGGAGGTTTTCATCACCCTGTTTGCAAGTACCATTTCAGTGGTTAATCACATCAGGGACAGCTGTCTCTGGGGTGCTCTTTTTGATACTGGGATGGAAAAAGCCTTTAAAGACCATTCCTTTGGTGCTCCAAGCACAAAATCAACCACTGACATATGCCCTGCAGACAGGGGAGGCCAGTAAAATGATATCACAGCTATTAAATGTGTTCAACTATTTTTGTCTTTTTTTTTTTTTCCCTATTCCAATAAATTTTTTGGAACGTACCCCACCGTCATTGATTCTACCCCAAGAGAAGGAAGCAGAAAATCAGTCACTGTGAGAGTCTGAAGCATTTCACAGCAAACTGCTTTCACCTCCCAGGAGAAACTGAAATATGTTCCCAAATAGAGGACTTGGAAACTTTTCTCTAAATTGCAAGAATGTGAATTATTCCTGTTGGAGACAGAGCATGAGAGAGAAGTGAGAAGAGTAGTGGCAGTTTCTCATCACAGCCTTATTCTTCCCTTCACCACTTATCAACATGTAAACTTTGTTTTCTCAGGAGTAATGATTTTACAACCACTAGGGACAATAGGAAATGTCAGATAAGAGACTCATTACGCATCAAGTCAGCCCAGTCTGACAAGACTGGAACAAAATTCAGGAAGAATGAGTAGAATTTTATATGGTTATGTTTTGCTTAAAAGTGGCAACTAAAGAATAATATAATGTGTTGGATTTTTACTTAAACTCTATGCTCATGGTATTTTTTTAATAGTACTTTTTTTTTTAATCTCTTTGTATTACAACAGAAGGCTGACTGAAAATAGAACTCTGCATTCAGTGCTGCCATCTCATTTTCACCTTTGAGGATGAATTTCAGATGCAAAGGAAAGTTCAGATCTAAACTTTGTGTCTCCTGCTTGTCTCTCAGTGCATTCCACTACACATTACAGAAGGAAGTACCTGGCAAGATGTATGTATAGCTTTCAGCTATTGTATAATGGATTTTGACACAGGCCACAGTGGTGATGACCTGTGCGAAGTGGACACCTGTTATGAAATCTCATATGATTTTGCAAAGAGCTCATGATAAATGTTGTCAGTTCAACAGTGAAGCTCTACAGGCCATGAATTTGTAATGGATTTCTTGGTTGTGACTGTTTGTGCTGGGATATATAGATTGTGAAATGAAATCCAGATGATAGCCAGATTCCTATTTCTGTTCTGCAGTGTCACAAGTCACACAAAGAGAATGAAAAAGGTCCTTGGACTTCGAGTTTTAAAGCACTTTACCTCAATGGTAGTGACTGAGGAGGTCACTTTTTGGAGGTCATCAGTTTATGTAAATCAAAACTTGCTTGAGACTGTTAACACTGGCTGGGTTTTCTTAGTGATAATTGCCCTGTCTATGCTAACCAGTACATGCAACAAGGTACACATCATCAAAATAAACTTTCTGCCCACCCTGAGATGAAAAGGCAAAACATGTAGTTTGCACAGAGAAAACCCAGGTGAACAAAACTGGGTAAGAACGATTTTTTTCTCTTTTCTTCTGTGCTTTTTCCTTCCTGAATGTCTCAGATTCAACAGATCTGCTTTGAACGTTCAGCTGGTTGATCATTAGAGAATGTATTTTGTATGTAAGTCAGCTCTACTTTCATGACAATTTCAACTGTGCTGGTGTCAAATGAACATGGAAGCCACAGGATCTCAAATGAGTGCTGGCAAGGCCTAGCAGATTCACCACTTCCCTATTTCATAGCTGATAAAATGAGAAAATCTTATAAAAAAGAGGAGTAGTGTGCGGCCCTACTCAACATATGAGCTAAGAACGTGGGGGAAAAATGATGCAATGATTCCACAAATTTAAGGACCACAAATGCAAAACTACAAGTAGATCAATATAAGAGAACTAAGGTAAATGGAGGGAATGTTTACCACCTCAGGTACTGATTAACTGTGGTCCAGGTAATCTGTTAACCAATCTTCTACAGTCAGTTTCACTAGGACTGACTTGCACTTTATTTCAGTGATACCCAGTGTAAATGTTGTCTGTACAACCCAAATTAAATACCCCAAACCCCATGTTGTGCACAAGACATAGTGAGTTGTGTGTCTTATAAGGACATGGGTTGTGTAGCGAGTATTTTCAGAGCTTTGGGTGGTTGACACATGGCATTTCCACCAGTCCTTCTTGTCCTGAGACCAGGATGCAAAGACTGACAAGGAACCTGCTGCTGAGAAATAAAAGAATATTTACATTAATTATATACGTTTACATTAATTATATACATTTACATTTTCCTTGTCATATTGTCACAAGCTTAGTTCCAGGGACACTCCATAAGTTCAGAGGAATGGCTTATCCAGGAGGAGCACCCTGTTGAGGTCTGCTACATACACTGGGCAGCCTGAACACTATAAGGGGTAAATCCTCTTGGGTGACATAATCATTTTATTTGCAATCCTGTTGCATTCATTTAATCCAACAGGCAAAACAATGCTTTCTGTGCCATAGTCAGGCCTTAGAGACAGAAGAAAGGCTCAGAAACACACAGAAACTGGGCAAATTGTTTACTGTGACCAAAAATAGTTCAGACAGTCAGCTTCCATTCTAGACTTCTAGAGCTTAAGGTTTGCTTCTTTCAAAGCATAAAGTCAATAACAATAAAGACAATAACTCAACAGATAACAGTACCTTAGCTGATAATAAATCATGCAGCACCTGTCCATTTTCAACCAAAATGGCTCCAGTCTTTGGTATTTCTTTAATTATTTTCTGATGTAAGTTTGGGCTCTTGACTGGATGAAAATTATAGGAAGGTTTCTGTCAGTTCTAAAGCATCTCTTATTCCAACTATGTAACTTATTGTCAAAGATTATTTGCTTTCAGCTATAAGTAAAATAATAAATCATTCACTGTTTTCTGGACACATAACTGCAAATTCCTTTATTAAAGCTATTTGCTTTGCCAGTTGCACTATTATAGATTAATTACTCAATAGCAGTTTGGAAGGTGATGCCTGGTCGAGGATTCATACTTTCACACTGCTGAGTGAAGTCAAACACACGTGGTTACTTTCAGTCTGGCTTTAGCATATGAGCCACTCTACAAAGGGATCGTAAAACAAAGTACAAAGTGACAACCATGGATACCACTGATGTTCCTTGTGAAAAAGAGACAAGATGAAGGAATGTCTACTGTGGAGAACCAGATGGAGAGGTCCTTATAGATGCCTGGTCTCCTGATTCAGACACATCTGCTTGGGTGGATTTATTACTCTCCAGCAATGACAGGCTGAACCACAGCTTGCTGGCATCAACATGGGGTCTTTCTACTATCTTCAGAGCATTCAGATTGGATGCTGAAGACGGATACAAGCCTTCCTACTAACATCACTACACATTAGGTAGAGAATATATTTGAAGAGCTGAGCCTAGTTGATTTCACAAGCTTTAACTTACAAAAAGCACTAACTACTTTTTGATATATTACTTGCTGGTGTGTTTTTACGACCTTTATTAATTTAAAATCTGAAACTTATAAGCATGTAAATGCAGTACAATAAAAGATAATATAAAAGATTCATAAGATTGGTAAGATATTTCAAACAAAAGGAGAAATATGGTTCATGGGTACTATAAACAAATAAATTATGATCCAAATTACTTTGTTTTGACCATTCAGGAGTGCAAGAACTTTTAGGAAGAGAAGGTTGCATAGGAAAACCTGGTCAGAGTTAGATTTTCTTAGAATTTAGCCTGGTAAAATTAATTGATAGGAGAGAGAAGGTTGTATAAACATTATTAAAACAGAAGTTTACTATTGCTATAAAATTTCTCAGTGGGTAGGGTCATCATATCAGTTCAAATTCAAAAAAATCCAGTGTTTCCCTGATGGTATGAATTGCATGTTTGTTAAATATTATGATGTTGCAGGGGATTGAACTAGGTGATGTCCAGAGGTTCCTTTCAACCCTTACTATTCTGTAATCCTGTGAACTCCAGTGACAGCACTCATGCACTCTTGGAAATGATATAAAAATAGTTACTACTGTCCTTTTGGAAACTGGAAAACTATCAAAGCAATAGTTCTTCAGTATTAGATTCATCCCACAATACTAAAACCAGTCAGAAAACAACAAAAAAACCCCAGGTATGATGTTCTGCACTTCTAGTTTATTTTGTCTTGTGTGTTAATTATGAGTATTATTTACTCACTCCTTTACAGGGCAGGAGGATGAACTGTGTTTTCTGTGTCACTAATCTTTAGAAACACTGCACATGAGCTGTTGAAATATTTAAAAACATCTATTTTCTAAGTGACATTATTTTGGTGACTGGGATGGAGTTGCAGAGATTTCACTGAAAGCATGATGACAATGTCTCTGAAAGATGCTAAAGTGCATCTCTGAAGGTATTTATGAGCACTTGGGACTGGGATGACACTGCTAAATGCTAGCCTTTTCTTAATTTCTCCTCATCTCACCCCTCCAGTCATTAGGAGCAGGTCAGTTCAAGCTATCTGCTTTTTCCTAGAATTGATCTGTACAAGCTGCTGGAAGGAGAACTGTCTGAGCTTTCATTTTCAAGAGTGCTCCAGTCATTTGGAAAACACCCACTCCATCACACTCCTGCATGCAACAGTGGCCACAGCTCCAAAGAGAAAGCTGTCCTCTCTATAGTGCATGTAACTATTTCCAAGCTTGCTGAACTTGCCTCCACACCATACAGTTTATGAATTATATCCATTTTATACAAGAGATGCTCTTCTACTTCTATTGACAGTTTGGCAGTACAGTACACTACAATAACTTTGCAGAGGTTTATGCTAAACCTCACCAATCCCTGTTGTCTCTGCTAAGGAACAAGAATGAAGTCTCCATGGCTATCACTCTCCTGCAGTTTCTTCTAACCCTTTCAAGCAACAAGACCTTCTTTGATGAAAGGGGCATAGCCTGCATTCCCTACTTAGCCATGTACACGCACTCTTCACTACATGTTAGTTTGATGGTTGCTGGACCATACAGATATCAGAAAGCACCTGATGCTTTCAGAATATGAACAGCAAACTTCCCACCTTCCACATCACCCTCAGAGAATCGCAAGAACAGTGAATCACAATTTGTCATTGGAGACCTTGTGGGTGCATTATGTAGAGGGAGGCTTTAGAAGCAGGTAATCTTGTCACTTTGAGATTCAGTTCCAAAAAACTGGCTGAGAAGGAAACAGCTGTCAGCAGCTATGAAATGAAGAGAAAAGAGACCAAGAAATATGAGCACAATTTTGTACAAATTCCAAACAGTGGGACACATAAGCCCTATATGAGGTTGGACAAGGTAATGGGGTTTTGCTACAGACTGTATGATAGTTGGTTTCCAGGTCTGATGTTCACAGGAACACAGAATGATTAGAAAGCATTTGTGCTTATGATTGAAGTCCTAACTGCTTTTCACATCCAGCAATGAGGAATGGTAGGACTCTGACTGTTGGTAAGATCACGGCATTTCCAACAGGAATAGAGGCTTTAAGTAGGCTGGAGAATACCATCTATGAACACTAGACAGAGTAAATAATATATTCTGTTTCCAGAAACATGCACAAGGTGGATAATAATCAACTTTGGCCAAAGTTTACATCTAAACTTTACTATTGTACATGTGTTGGTTTGTCCTAATACATTAAAAATATAGTACACATGTGAAGAAAACCCACAAAAATAAGCATTTTTTGCCACTGGGTCTTAACTCCGATTTTCAGCTAGTGCATATCTTACACTGCAAAATTCAATGTTCCTTGTCTTGGTAAGAAGACCTTAATATGTCTTGCTGTCTTCACAGGTCTCAGCTCTCACCCTTTAAATGTATGTGCTACACTTACCTTTACATTCCCATGTGTATCCACAGAGTACAGTCAAGCTGCAGTAAAGCACATTTGCAAGTGAGGGAAGAGTTACTTTCCAGAGGCATTGTCTGTGACAAAGAACCAATGCAACAAACAGATTATGCAGGACAACTTTCCAGGACATTGTATTCATCAAATTTGATGCTTTTACAGTAAGTCACAAACTAAAGATTTCCCTCAAATTTCCAGGCATTTGGACAGTCCTACAAAGTTCAGTGAATCTCAGTGCAAGAAATGAAGATCCCTACACGCTACATTTTTTCTTAGTAACTCAGGTCTTGCCCTTTAATTATTATGAATAGGGTTATTGAGTAAAATGCAAACATACCCGGGCTTTGCATAACAAATGCAAGGTATTGCTGTTGCTCCCTGTGTTTTCCAGCCTGAGGCCAAATCCTGACCACTTCACATATAGTCATGGCTATACCTATGCTGAAGCTCTCTGAGTCAAATGGGGTCTCATGACAGACTAGGATGTATTGTGGTTGGTAACGTAGGGACCAAATCCTTGATGTGACAGGGTAAAAGGCGACAAAGAGCAAAGACAATAATGTAGAAGCATGTCTTTGAAAGCATTTTGCTATTGCAGAAGACCCCAGTGCAAAGACTTATTCTCTTTCTCCCTACAATTCCCAGCCAGGTACCTGGGTCCTTCTTAGCACCCCAGATTTTTTGTGTAACTGCCTTGCTGTGACACCACAGCAGGCTGTCTCTCATCAGCCCCTGCTGTGATGCTCCTAACACTCTCACTCCAGGGAGTGCTTCCCTGCTTGATGCTGCTAGCAGATTAAAGCTGTTCTAATTTCCCATCCTAAGCCAAATAGATGCATAAGCAAGCTGTTGGATTGTTTCGCTACGAGTGCCTGTGCCATCAGCCCGCTCCCCGCTCCCCCCACCTCAGCACTCATAATGGTGGGCATCTGCAAGCAAAATGTGGGGTGGAGGCCAGAGGTGAGGTTAAGACACACGATAGACAAGGAAGAGTTCCAGGAATATTTTTTCAGCCAAACCCTATTTTTCAAGCTACTCTCCTGACTTCTATCTCTGTGTTAGTGTCAGAAGATGACTTGAAAATTAGGGAGTCTTTTTCTAGGATCAGAAAAGTCATCAAGATTCATTGGATCAGAAGAGTCTTTAAGATCCAATGTTTTTCAGAAATAGGCTGAATGAGCTCGGTAAAGATTAGATGCCAGTCCAAAAATACAGTGCAATACAATTTATTTTTATATGCCATCCTTCACACAAAGTACCACAAAACACTTTAGAGAGATGGAGAGATAATGCTTTACAGAGTTAGGTACAGCAACTCCCAGACAGGCTGAAAAGGAAAATGACATATGGAAATAGAGCAGAGTAAAAGGGAAAGTTGAAATTTAGAAGCAGTAAAGATGCAAGTGAGTATCCTCATGGATGAGTCCCTGCGAAAGGACTGCAGAAGAATTCAGTGACAGAGGAGGAGAATGATAAGTGGAAATTAACGTTGAAAAGTAGGATAGAAAACATGGAACAAAACTAGGAACGCTTTCACTTTGCAACATCTGGTAAGAGAAAGCAATATAGAGCAATACCTGGCTGTCATTATAGCAGCTAAACAACTTTTTTAATAATCCAATGTTACTGATAAACCTACTCATTTTGGCTGCCCATATGAATTAGGCCCAGAAAGAGTTTCACACACCCAGAGATCTCTTTCCTCCAAAATCAGTCCATCTGTGGTATGAGGATTTTATGATGCCTGAACACTTCAGGGGCATTACAATCATTTCGGGGAAGCTGCTAACTAAATTGCATGGAAATAGCTTTGTCTGGGACAGCAGGCAGAAATACTTGCAGGCACACAAACATGCATGTACACACATGCACAAACTTTACATAAGAATCCCTTTAAAAATACATTACCAGGTTAAATTTTAAACTGTGCTTGATGACTCTGAAGTAAATTGAAGTACTTGAGGATATTTATTTGTTGCAGGGGAGAGAGAAGCAGGAGCTGTATGTATGGAACTACTCCCTTTCCCAGAGGATCTCTGTAGCCGGCTGGAAGATGAACAGACTCAGGCTGCAGATGAGTCAGAAATGGTGAAAGGAAAATTTTCAAAAATAGGATAAAAAATATGCTTAATCTATTTTGTGTTGCTGTGATTTTGTCACTGCTGGCCTTGGCGGGCTTTTCTGGCTGTAAGAGACTTGATGATTGTTTGTGAGAGCTCAGGGATGGCATTGCAGCGTGCACTCAGCACAGCCTGCATTGCCTGGATAGCAGAGGCAGTGGGCAGTGGGTTTATCACATCCTTTGCATCATTCAAGCCTTGCTGCAGTCATATGTCATTATGCATCCTTAGTTCAAAGACGTGAAGCTGGAGAAGTCGCCAATGCTGCTGCTGTTACAGAATATCCCAGCAGCCAGTCCCTGGTGAAAGGGAGTGAGATAGTTTTGTTACAGACCTCAGCTTTTTTCAGGGTTTTTTTTTTTTATTTTTTCCTACTTCATCTAGCACTGAGCTGCAGTATACAGAGTATCAGTGTGAAAATTTGGGGCCTAGCTGTGCTCTCATGTACCTGAATAAAACCACTGATTTCAGTTCCCACGTCTCCGGCCAGATTATACCACTTTGGCTCATGTCTTTTAATCCTTTAGGCATATGCCTGGTGTTGTTGTGAGAGAACTATGTCTACCCCAGTGTTTTCTCTTGATGAGCTCTCTTCACAAACCTGCTCTTTGATGAGATACCTGTCTTAGTCTTGTCACTGCACATCTGGAACAGTTCCCTCAGTTTACCGAAGAAACTTCAACTATTACCATGGCACCACAGTTTCTCTCTCTCTTTTTTTTTTTTTTTTCATCATAACTTGTAGTCAAGATGGTTAAGTTGAAAACATGTGAAAAGGAGAGATGATTTTTTTGGTGCAAGAGGATGCTGGTTTTCGGCTCTAGCCCAGTAAAGACTACATGGAATACTATTCATAGTATATCCAGGGTATATGGGATGATCACAAGTGCAAGCTCATGGGACAGTCACCAACAGATATGCACGATTATAGCAAGGTCATGTATTAAAAAAGCAACTTTGGGGTGATGAGTGAGAATATGTCTGGGAACTGTTAATGTGCCTTTCAACAAAGCTGTGGTATTTTTAATTAGCTTTGTATTCAATTTATTTGTTGAGAGATCAGATGTTGCCCCACTTTCAAAGATGAAGGATTATGCTCCTCCTACAGACGGCTCTCTTGCAAAACTCATGCCAAGAGAGAAGTGAGGCCATGCTCCTTCCCTGTCTCCTTGTCCAGGACTTGCAGAAGTAGTGGCAGGAGACTTGAAGGTTTTAGTGATACAAACTGATCTTGTGTGATATGCTCTAGGATGATCCTGCTTTTGAGGGTGTTCGGACCACTGGGCACTGTGGTACCTTCAACCTTTCATCCTGTGATCCTCTGACCTGAAATTAGCTTCAGCAAGCTGGCTGCGAGGCGAAGAAAGAGAATTTTTGGACTTGAAGTATCACTCCAGTGCATCACACTCCCTTGTTCCTGTGTGGCACACTGTTTCTGGGAAAAGGCTTTAGACAGAAAACTTTCTAAGTGCTACTGCATCTCTTACATGCAACATTTAGAACCTCACAATTCCTATTTGACCATGGCAGAATCCTGCAAGGTCCTCCAATGTCTACCATGAATCATGGTTTGTGACCTTCATCCCAAGTCACACCCAGGCCTGTGGTTACAGCACACAGAGGAAGAACAAGAGGGCAGAATTTGTCAAAGGATTACATGATGTTCACGCAAACAGGAAGAAAATCCAAACGCCACTGGCCAGGGAAGATCATACTGTGAAGTTACAGAGAACCAAATAGTTCTCTGCCTCTTACAACCCCTCTGTGTGGCCCACCAGATGTTCAACACAAGCTCCCAAAGCACAGCATGAAGAAACAGCAGCATTCACCTGAGAGATGAAAAGCAGAGGTGCACATACTTTCAGACAATAAGGGGAAACTCTTTTCACATCTCCCCTCCTGTACATGTAGGCTAAGGGCTCAGGATGTTGATCGCCCTTCTGGTAAGGAAGGCCTCAAACTCTACAAAAGGTCAGCTATGAGTTTCAAGGCTGAGTACCCTAATTAGCAGAAATGTCCCTTTAAGTGCCACGTCCTCTGGTATTTTTCTCTGCTGAAGCTTAGAAAGATCCTGACTCACATGCTGCCTTTGTTGTCCAATTTCAAGGGGTTTATAAACACCCTGCTGGCAATTTCCTATGTCAGGGGGACTCACCTCTAAGGCTAGGGTGCATACTAGAATAGAGTTACATCATACTGACCCTTCCTTGTCATCTAAGACTTCAGCCAGGTTGAGACAATGTGAGAATCTGACCATAAAAAAATAACCAAAATACAAACAGAAAGTTGCTACGATAAAGCTATAAAAAAGATTATAGGAAGAAATGCTAAGATGTGGGGTGGCAGAGGGGTAGAGGGAGACAAAGAGCTTTAGGGTGCTGTGAATCCTAGTATGGATATGCTACATTAATTCAGAGGAGTTTTGTGCAGGAATATGACAACCGGACTAAAGAGTAGTCACCGATGTTACACCAGCAATGGCTTTGGCTCTGTGAATCCCATAGGATTGGACCCTGTGACAATTCGCTTCTTACTCTGTGGGCCTCCAGATTGGTGTGCTAAGTGAAATAAGGTGCAGCATTCTTTTAAAGATAAAAGGACTTGTTCAAATTTTACATAATCGTAGAATTATTCTTTACAGTGGATTTACATAGACATTGTCAGTGGGGAATTCTCTCAGCAGCTTCAATTACTGTATTTTCCTGTGCATTGTCTGATAGGAGATGTGCTGGATCTCAAATACCTGCTTACCTGATTAATGTGGATTATTCATCCCATTGTAATTACCTGTGAATTTTAGGGTAGCAAACATGTGAGAAGAATTTGTATAAAAGCCGCAGGATTGTTGAAAGGCACATATTTCCCAAGAATCCCTGTATGCAGGCTGACACATTTCATTCCGTATGGTGATACTCTCTGCTTTACAGCATTTGACTTGATGTAAATGTGATAGTGCTAAGTAATACTGACATGCAGCAGTGAAACGCACTGAAGAACCACTAGAAAACACCTAGCTATTGAATGGTTTCAAAGAGTGAAAGCTTTTCATCATCAATTTAGCTTTCAACAAAACTGCCCTCAGAAGTCTGTTGTCTTGTTATTTTTTTCTCCTAATTAGAAACACCATTTTAGCTCATGGTCATGCTTGTGAAGCAGGTATCCTGAATTCCCCAGGAGCACAAATGTGTGGTAACAAACACAGCCTTAGCGTGAGACACCATTTTGACAACTAGGTCAGGCTGGCAACCGATTCTACACAGCCTGTGAGTAGGTTTTAAGGTAGTTGAGCTGATTGGGTGGGAATTTATCTTAATGGGATAGATGCTCCTAAACGACTCAGGACTCATGTCTGCAGGCAGGGCAGGTGCATCTGAACTTCACCAGAGGCCAGATGTAAATGTGCTTTGTTGTTTTGAAATTCATGCAGGTAGCTCCCTCTCTTTCTGTGCATGACAAGCACTTTCTTGAAATGCCCAGCCTTCATTTTATAGACTAGGCTAGCAAGGCTGCCAGAGGAAACAGCCCTGTGTTAGCATTATCTCTCTGCACACTACCTGACTTGTCTACAGACACAAGGCTTTCTGAAAATAATTTTTTGCCTTTTATTTTTAATAGCCAAAATAATTCTGCAGTTAGAATTGCTACTAAAAATAGAGAAGACGACAAAAACATGACCTCCCTGTGGATGGAGCTCACAAAAACAGACTCTGATAATGGCTAAATTTGGCTGATGGGGTTGGAAATACTCTCCTAAATTATATTTACTGACCTTGCAAATTTTCACCAATGTCATTCTACAGCTTCAGGTCAAAACTGACTGAAGTGAGAGAAAGGAGGAGTGTGAATCATCTGAGCTACATTTAAAGTTAAACAGGGTTGCTGATAAGAGCTTTATGATCTTGAGCTCATTATAGCCTGTGCAAGCAGAACCATATTGATACATCAAATTGAACATTAACACGAAAAACCCTGTGAGCTGCCTTTTCATTGCTCTGGGAACATGTACAGCCCAGGCCAAGCACAGAAAGCAAACACAAAGAGCTTAAGGAGGTATCTGTTCGGTGATGTCCCCATTCAGTCTGAAGTTCTCCGGCCACCCTTTTTTTTTTCTCACCACATAATAGACACAGTGTCCATCATCTCCCTCTGAAAGCCTTTTTTATCATCACTGACCATAATCCAGGGTCACCGCTTCCTGACAGTGATGTATTGTATCTCTGCAGTTAACAACAAAATCTCATATAACCCTTGAAGGACTCAAAGGATTTCCTCTCTTCCTTTGGGCATTGTTTCCATTTACTGTTAAAGAGATGGTGAGGATAGGCTTAGATCTGCACTGATAGGACCCACATCCCCAGACCTTTTTATCGTGTCATCATCAGGTCAGTGTTTTACCTATTTATTCGGTGGCAAATAGGATGCTTGTGCTGCTACCACAGGAAATCTCAGCCCTTTACATATGCATGTGTGAAATGAGTCTGGAGGCTACAAAGTTAGAAAGCTGTAATAGTTCCCAGAGTTCCAGTGTGCTGATCCAGGAACTGGTCTCAACTTTGAGCCAATAGACTCTATTTCTGTTGTCCCTCAAGGGGACAAGCCAACGTCTGCCTCTTTGAGAAATCCAGCTCAACTCATTCTTGAAACGCAGTGCCAGACATGCTGACATGCATTGAGTGAAGTGTTATAATTGAATGGTTTGGACAATTTGAGACTTGAGATGTGATGAATACTTCAGCAGAAATCCTCCTGATACTTTCCCTTCATCTACAAAGAGAGTGGGTGGTTTGATATCTGCATCACTAGTTACCCACCAAACCTTACTGGGAATAATTAACACCTGATCCAAAGACATAGCAGTTATTTCTTTCAAAAAAAAAAAAAAATTACATACAGAAATGAAGAGATGCCATTTTATTATTAACCTGCCGTGCTGTACAGAAGAAGTGTCATCAGATTAAGGACTAGACCCTGCTCTCATTTATGCACATGAAACGTCACTAAACCCAACAGGAATAATGCACACATGTATGGGCAGGATTTTGCCCATAATCACTGATAGCACCTTTCCTCATAGTTCACATGCAACGTAGCATAAATCTGTCTAAAGCTTTCTGAGGTATAGAAAAAGTGGTAACATGTTGAATTTGTAGGATGGTAAACAAAAATACAGGTGTTTTGAAAAACCTTTTAAAGGAGAGCTTTTTCTATATGACTTCACTTAGTCTAATTCACTTGTTAATAAGGCCATCCTGAAAGTTTTGTCTGACAATTTGTGTTTAACTGTACTATTGATAGATCTGAAAAGGTTGCCTACAGCAACATTTGCACAGTACTTCTCATTATAAAACTCCAGCTCTACTGCTTAGAATTTTGCCCTGGTTTCAACTATGCTGGAATGAGCTGTATCGACTGCCTTTCTAGGGGAGAATTTTGTTGAGAGGCAGTTGTCTCTCTAATATGTCACCTAATTTTTTTCACAGGTTTCTGAGAACATGTTAAAGGAAAAAATATAGTTTACTAAATTAGAAATAAATTTACAACTGCTTTATGGAGAGCTAGATATTTGACCTTGGACAAAGGATATGCAATTTGACAGAGAAGCTGACTTTAGACAGAGATGGAGCTTTTGTAACCAGTCACTGGGAAAATCTGCCTTAATTCTGCTGAGTTGCAAGCCCTGAAAAATAATAGGTTCATCAATACAAAGAATTTCTGAGAGCCTTTCCAGATGCTGATTTGAAACTTTGGATACTAAAACTACAACAGATTTCCACAGTTAGAAGTTGTCCCTACCAAGCCACCATCCAAACATTGCTACATAGCCCTTACCAGTATCCCTGACACGTGTATGAAGCTGGACAGGTAGTGCATTTCCTTGGCCTTCACTCTCTACCTTACCTTGCCTGCAGCACCACATGCTGCTCCACACTGTTAACCTTTTTTGCCAAAAAAAAAAAAAAAATCACAAGTACTGTTTCTAAAGGGATCCAGGGGGAAGCTGGGGCAAGCTGGGCTTTCGGAAGCTGTCTTGAGTTTCTGACCATGCTTGTGAGTTTGTATCATTTATACTTAGGTAGCGTCACCAGCAGCTGTGAACACAATTTTCTCTGCAAGGTAGCCCTCAGAGGTTGTAGTTATCCCTAGGAGTTGTGTAGAACTATTGTTGCTGTTGTTGTTATTACTATTGTGATGTCATTATTATCATTATTGTTGTCATTAAACAATTATTCTTTTGTGTGAGTAGAAAAACCTTAAAAAGCAGTAATTTTCCTATTCCTATGTAATGTGGCAAGTTTACCTTGCACTGCCCAATTACTTAGGTCTGGAGGTCCATTCCTCCTTCCCTCAGGGGAGAAGAGGAGGGTTGATTTACAGCTGCAAAGCAAGCAGCAGTGAATTCAGAGCTGGGGATACTCCCCTGTCCTTCACCCAGAAGCCCCTGCCAGCCAGACCACTCCCCTGCTGTGGGAGACATGGGGATCTGCCTCCTCCCTCAGCTGCCAAAAGGATATCCCACAGGTGTCAGCACGGAAAAAAATCACAGATGCTTTCAGACACACATGCCCTTGTTCAGGTCTTGAAGAAGGAGCTCACATGCCAAAAAAATTGTTTATTTTTAAAATGAGACTCATTGGTCTATTTATTCGTATGAAGTGGGACAATGTCAAGGGGAGAGTGTGGGAGTGCACATGCCCAAGTGGAGGCTGGACCTGGGGGATTGCTCTCAGGCAGAGGAGGGAATTTATCTTGGTTCTGCTGGTTCTTAGATTTTTCATATAACTTTCAACTTTTGAGACCTTTTTAAAAAAATCAACAAAATTCCTTTTCCAGTTTAGACTGGATTAGGCTTTCCAGTTTAACCTAGATTTCATGTCTGAAATAAAGCCTGTAGCTGTGGGTCAAATCAGTGAATGAATACAATAATTTTTTTCCCTGGTTTTAATTTTAAGGGAAAGCTTTTACATACTGTTCAGTCTGAAGTGAAAGTTTAATTTATAACTTTCTGGCTTCATTTCTGAGCCCCCAAATTTCTCACTGTAGTCTCGTTTCAGACAATGTCCTACATTACTACTGCTTGAGGGCAACTAACAAAGAGTTGGGAGGATAATTTAGGCAACAACCATTCTACTCAGTATACTTTCTATTAATTCCAGCAAGATGAGAGTATTGGTTTTCCTCTAGCTGGTAAAAATTATATATGAAAAGAACACATAGCTCTGCAGGTCAAATCTCCATCTTGTCCTGCAAGCTGCGATGTGCCATGTCTGTGGAGTTGCACCCACCTACAGAAGGTCTGAATTTGGTCTTGCTTTTCTCTGATGATGTTTCCCTTTAGTAGCTCACTTCATGGTCGTTTAACAGGAACCTAGCACATATGCAGGAGAGGTGTCACAACATCAGTTACCTGAGATTATTGTAAATGATGTGCCAGCACCTGAAGGAGATGTTAGGATGTATGTCAGATCATAATAATAGATACAGTGTTGTACCAGGCAGCACAAAGCCAGATGTATTTATAATTCCTGCAGCTGCAGCCCTGCTATTAGTTAAGTCTAAGAATGGAGCCACTGATAGATTTGTCAGAGATGAGTTGTCTTTCTAACAGAAAGAAAGCAATGAAAGAAAATAGATAGTGACTCCAGTTATTGGCAATAGAGAATCTTTAACTGTACATCTTCAATCCAGAGATGGACATATGCGTGTGCCTGGCATTTATTCCTCTCCAGACCCCTCAGTGCCATCTGTGACAGAATGTGGTCTCACCCCAGTTCCCTGTGAGAGGGGACAGATACCTCTAACAGAAGTGGTCCAATTACTGATAGTCTCCCCAAGAAGTGAGACGATGTGTAGGCAGTGAGACTGACTTGTGACTTAGGGTAGTAGATCTGGGGTAAAACATGCTGTCCAGGCTGGGAAAGGTCCTTCTCCTTGTGTCTGTCTCTGCTGAAACTTTATGGAGATGGATGAAAGATTTAATCTCTTCACATTACACTCAGAGTTGGTCAGAGATCCATGACCTAAACTGAGCAGTGAACTAAGGTCCTAGAAACCCTGTAGCCATCTGAGCATCACCCTCTACTGAAATGATTGTACTGCTGCCAGCTCTAAACATAGAGCTTTCTGAGGCATATTTCATTACTTTTACCCTGTAAATAAGTAACTTCAGTAACTGAATTAGTTTTCCACCTTTAAAACAAACAGAATGGTACACGTCTACAAGTTTGGGAGGTAATCATCAGGGATCAGCTGCCGAGTCAGGCTCCTAGGATGAGAGCTGATTACTCAGACCTCATCATGAATATTCAGAGATGGAAATCAGAATGCAGACAATGGATTGAGGTGATCAAGTAACACTGGCTTCAGAAAAGCAAGCTGGGGAGGGAGAAAAACTGAACGCACTTTCTTCCACTTCTTATGATTATGCTGATGATGACAAAGAAGAAATGGCACTAAAGTGTGCTAGGTAACTTAGATACTCGCAACCAAACTAGTCCAGGAATGAATGCAAGAGCCCTGTTGTGCTAAATTGGCGTGTTTGAACAGTCTTGTAATAGAAAGTTTTCTGGAAGTCTTTCAAAGAAAGAAATACATAAAGACTACATATGACCTCCATGCCTTTACAGACACTTCAAAATGGATGTGCTTTTGACTATAACACAATTTTGATGCACTCACTTTGACCTATTAATAACAAAAATTGCTATAATTAGGAATCAAAAAACCTACAGCAAACCATGCTGGAAATAATATTTAGAGGGAATAAAATTTGTACTTTTAGATTGAAATCCTAGTGTAATACGAGAACCTGTTGATAACATCATAAGAGCACATGCAAAAGAAATCAGGGTGTGTTTTTGGTTAACAGGTCCTAGAAAAGTGAAAATACTCCAGCTGTTAAGTCTAGAAAAAAAACCCAGGCATTTTTAAGCCTTTTTTTTTGTGATTCTTAATGTCTATGTGCATAATTCCAAATCAAACATATTCACATTATTAACTTTTATAAGTTTATTAGTCTCAGTGCTAATGAAACCATTCATCCTTTGCAAATGCACATGGCTCCCTAATGAAACTTCAATAGATGGATCAGCAGTTAAGTGAGTACATTCAAATGTTTATGCCAAATTCTGTTTTCTGCAGTGAACAGGGAGACCAAACCTCTTCCAAGCAGATTCTATACAAATCAACCAGCAGATACAATGATGCCACCTATGTAATAAAGATTCCCTTGACCTATAAAGGAAAAAATACATTATATAGGATACTGATATTTAAGACACATATTTTTTTCTTTTGGCTTCCTCTGATGTCAGTCAGAGTAATTCCACTTGGAACAACAAAAATAAAAACTAGTTAAATATATGGTAAAATGAGAAATCAAAAAAAATCATAAATATAGTAGGAAAACAGTGTTGAAGTGGAACTCAATAATATTTAAGTGATAGACATCTATGTGGTTATCAGCTGGGTTTTGAAATCGAAAGCTTATTCTGCTAATAATAATTTTAATAATTTTAATACTGTTTTCACCCTTTCATATTTTTCTTTGTTGACCTGCAGTTCACTTTTCTTGGTCTGTTTGTGTTTGGATGTTATAATGGGAAGTAACTGATACTCCACACTACAGAATTTATTTTCCTTGAAGACTTGGTGGTTTTTCTCAATTCTCAATTTAGAAAGCAAAATCAAAAGGGCACTTCTGAATTTGGGAGTTTCCGCATTACTATTTTAAGTCCCCAAAGCAAATGTTTGTGTCTTGACATTGCAATATTTTTGAGTTTTTTCCTTAGCATGATTTTTTTTTTTTAATGTACACAATTTGGGACCAGAGGATTCATTTTCAGGAATTCAGAGAAAATTAGTTTTAATTATTAAGCCAAGCAAGACAGAAAAATGTATTTGCTTCTGGACTATACATATTATCTTCTTTTTTTCATTATTTTCTACGCTGAGGTATAAATACTGTGCCTGTAGCCAAATATGTATGTGCACAAAACAAACAGAAAGCATTCTTAAACCAATGAAGTATTTACTTTTTTTTAAGACATTTTAATCCTATTAGTGGTAAATTATATTACCTATTGTGAAAGCAGACATGAAAGAAATATCTGAAGCATGCAGTTAATTATGATACCAAGTGAAACATAATATTTATGCTCTCCTTGTGTAGCTGGAACAATTTTTCTTTCACTAACTGTGAGTCATCCACTGATTGAGGTCTTGAAACTGATGATGAGAGAGTTGGCTGGCATATCTGCCACAGAAGGTTCCTTCTACAGATAATTAATACAAAAAAAAAAAAAAAAANTTCTACAAATAATTAAAAAAAAAAAAAAAAAAAGGTCTAGATTTTATTCTTTTACATTTCTAGTTAGCTATTTTTTAAACAAAATCTCCTCCTCCTGCTCCTTCAACATATCTCTCTGTTTAGAGGTTACATGCTTAAGAATAATAAAAGACATCAAAGTCTCTGATAAAGCTGGGGAATGAGGATTTCCCTGAACAAGAGCCTGAACCACAGTTTCATATCAAGGCTGCATTTCTATGTCAGAATATCAGAAATATTTGAATAAGGATTTTTAAATGGTCCATTTTAATAAGTGAGCTCAGGACAGAGTTTGTTTAATTACTTCAGTTTGGAATTTCCCCTTTTCTCCAGGAAGATGAAAGTGTTCACATAGCCAATCCCTGTTGAAATATCCTTCTATTTTAAGAGGCTGTCTTCCCTGCATTGTCTTGCTTAGCTTTTGCACTTGTTCATATTAGGTGCTTGCAGTGGCTCCTTAATTAGCAAAATAATGCAATTATGTTTGATTCTTATGGTCTTGACTCTGCATTCCAAGCCAGCACTAAAGTTCTGTATGACAGAGAATTTTCTATACCACACCCTCTTTATCTGGCAGTTTTCTACTTTATGTATTTTTCCTTTCCTTTTTTCTTTTTAATCAGATTTTAATTTTTCTATTTTATTGTCTTATTAATTAACTTGGCGGCTTTTTTTTTCACTCCTTCTCGTTCCCAAAGGATGCCCTTTTTTTATCACTTGCTTCTGAAAAGATTTGCTTTGAAAATTTCTTCATATACACAGATCTAAAAAGTTACAAAAAATAAGCCAGAAAGGTGTTCTGTGAGGAGTGCAGCTGTTCTCCTCCCCCAGGAAAACTAATTCATCAGCTCTTTGAAACAGACTGTCTTAATTGTTTAGAAACTACGAGCTATGGATTTTCTTTGTTAACGTAAGTGCTCTGCATAGAAAAATCCTCTAGTGTTACAAGTAGGAGGCAACCCCTTGGCACTCATGATTTCAGTTAAGTTTTTCATTCCAGCCTTAATAATTTTATGGGTTTCAGGTGTTTAAGACCCTATTTTCAGGTTTTAGAGAAAACAATCTCTTCACTTTGTAGCAAGATTTCATAAAATTCCTTTACACTGTGACAGATCCACTTATAAACTCGAGTTTTGTCTGTTGAATCATTTTGAAAAATCAGTTTATATTATTCCCACTTCAATTCAGAGGGGTTCCCTTTCTGTATTGATGGTACCCACCCCAACCCTGCTGACAAATAGTAATCCAGAGATGTGTCTCAATTGCATGAGGCCCATGGAGGGATGGAGACGGATACAGTCTTTCCATTGCATTTGGACTGACTGGGCTGCAGCACCAAACACAACCCATATCAGAGGCTGGCCCTAGCACTTCTTCATTCCTTGGCAAATCAATAGCTAGACAGCTATTATCTGATTATATCTTATATGTGGTTATACACCTAATCACCCAACCTCCATGAAGAAAAGAGCCAGTTGCTAAAATGATATAAATTTCAAGATACTATAAGAAAATCTTAATCTCTAATACCTCCAACACAGTTCCAATTTTCCTAATGCATGACTCCACTCACCTTACCTAAATATTCACTGATAATTTTCCTCTGTCATTCTTAACTCTGTAAGCTTTTAAGGACAGTCATCGTAAATCAGCATTTCATTGTTTCTGGCTATGACCTCTTTACAATAAAAAAGATGTTATCAATTAAAAAGTAAGAAATGCAGTATGGTCCGAAGGGCACCATCGTAGAGAATACTATCAAATTACAGTACAAGGCCCATGCAAATTCACTGCTGTTATCTATTTCATAAAAAAGCTAGCACTAGTAAATGTACAGCTGCATAAAAAGGCAGTGATAATACAGGAAATAAAAGCCTCTCTAATCCCTAGTAGCAATTTGCACAAAAAAATAGGAATAAACTCCCTGTTAAAATTTTGTTCTAGAAATTTACAATTGCCTCCTCTTCCCTTCCTGCTAGAGTGAGTTCTGGTATTCCAGTTCATTTTGCTAGCAGGCATGACAAACAAGGGTCAGTATGTACATACAAGTAACTAAATGCATACGACACATATGAAGGACATCAGTATCCTGCAAAACCCATTCAACTTTTACAGATCTCATGATTTCCTTTGAATGAAATCTGTTAAATCAGCTTTTATCTAAATAACACCCTCAAGAAATAATTTTTTTAATACATTTCAGATTCTCATTTAATAGGTCTCTTTGCAAAGTATCAAGGAATTCAGTCAATATTCAGATGTAGCAGACAGCATGACTTCAGTGATTAAACTGACATCTCATGACCTTGCAAACACTGGCAGAGGAATGAAATTCCAGTCAAAGGTCTTCTCTCAAAATGGACATTCTGCAAATAGGAGCCAAAATAGTCTCATTACTTTATTGTCTCATAGCAGCCTTCCACATAGCTGTGGTTATATTCTGATAAGTTTGTGCTCCATTTCTGCTGCAGTGAATCCCACTCTGTGGCCAGGCAGCTTGCATCCCAGGCAGTTCAAGGTTCACCTGTGACAGGATACTTTTGCCAAAGCCTGTGTAAAGGATGGTATGAAAGCAAAGCCAGAAGTAGAGACAGACTGGCCCACACAGCCTGACCTGTCTTCTCCTGAACATCTATTGAAACTGATTGATTTAATGCCTTGCATCTGCCAAACTGTCATTCAAGCCAGAGGGGATTTGGGTGAAGACAGGGGCAGCATTGTAAAAATGAGTTTGCGCATTAGTTTACTGAGCAAGCTTTTAACTCCTAGGTACAGCAAAATTGGCACGTTGGAAAAAACTAGGCCTGCAATAGAACAGCTTCACTAAATGGGGAACAGGAAGAGAAGGGGGAAATGCTATTTGAGGAGTTAGTAGATTTCTTCCCTTGATTTGTGCCTGAAAGAAAAAAATATCCCAGCTGTCTGCGGCATTGTGTGAACATATACATGCATTTAAATTACTTATATCATTACTTACAGATGTAATTGTGAAATATGTTCTTTTGCATTCAAAATTAGGGGCAGAACAGATGGTGAAAATTCAGTTTAAGGCAATACGTCCATTAAAATAACCCATACTGTTTATGTATTATAACAATAGCAGTCTTCAGCATGGCTGAGATTTCTAGCAGTGCTAGATTATGATAGAAATACAAATAGGCTGTAGGACAAAATTCAGTACGAATTAAAATTCACCTGGAAAAAAATTTGCTGATTTCTCTTTGGTGATCATCAACAGATGAACTCCGTTCTACTTCCTCCTGCCTTTGCAGTATTGACCTCTTTGTGGCAAAAAGTGAATGATAAACTTTCTGGAGTTCATGGCTGGCGAAAGCCTTCTCCATATTCTATTCACAGAGGTTCTCAAAATTTTGCAAATTTCTCTGCTGGGGTAAATTATATCTAAAAGAGTGTACATATTATAAGCATATTTTTAAAATATAAAAATATATAGAGATGTATCCATATATATATTCTTGTTATAGAAAGGTGCCACATTAGGAGTAAACAAATCTCAGCTTTTGCCTCTGGAGTGTAAGTTTCACACCCTCCTGAACATGAAGAAAAGC
Organism: Illadopsis cleaveri; assembly: GCA_013399915.1. Lineage (NCBI taxonomy): Eukaryota > Metazoa > Chordata > Aves > Passeriformes > Timaliidae > Illadopsis > Illadopsis cleaveri. Next base: position 705,551 of record VXBB01012047.1, read on the forward strand.
TTGCAAATGTGAGCCAGGTGCTCACCAAAGGCTTAAAAAGCAGCAAGCTGTTAAGCCTACCACAATGTGTTTTTTAAAAAAATTGTTACATAGCTTGAAGATCTGCTTAGTTTTTGCTAATAACACTGACTATTGCCACCACTTTTTGGTCTTCCACAATAATTTTTCTAAAGCCACTCCAATGACTATTAAAAAAAAAAAAGGGCAAAAAGAGAAAGGTGGATTGTATTTTGGACTGAATCTATAAGTAAAGCACCAACAAAATATTTCATGTCCTTCATTTGCTTGGCATCCAGCACAATAAAAATAGAATAACATTATAACAGCTATGAATCTTATGTCTTGCCATAAAATTTAGCACACTCTACATCACTTCGGATAAGTTATTTCTATTCTACTTTGTTCACTTGAACATGGTAAAGTAGTTAACAAGAACATTTATCCTTTTCCCTTATTCCATCAGTCCTGACATTTCAAGCTATAATTCCCCCTGCATTGAATATACATATTTTCTGTTCATTCAAGAAAAAAAAAATGCTTAACTTTTAAAGAAATTATGATGGTTTGTGAGAAGTTTAAAGAAAGACAAGATTTGACTTTGGCATTTGTACAGCACTGAGCACAACAAGAATCACATCTCAAACACATTGTATTAAGCAAGGATTAGAATGGTATGTCTTCATGTCTCATACACGAAAAGGAGAATTTACTCCAAGCAAGACAGATGCAGGAACTCTTAAGCATAAGCTCAATATCATACGTACTGGAATTTGATAAAATGCATTTATCTGTGGGGCACTGCGCCTTTAAATCCTACTCATAAATACGCAACTCTCTTCAGAGTGTTTCTCCCATGGGCTGCTAGAACAGCGGAGAGTTAGCAGATTGTAAGAGAAGACTGAAAGTACTTTATTTTTTTATTCCTTTAAACATTCAAGCATTTTAAAGAGTCTAAGTTCATCATCAGTAGTGTTAATATGCAAACAAAAATAAGCATTAACCATAAAAGTAACAAAGTTTTAAATCAGTAGTCCAAGTGTGTGCATGAGAGTGTGGGAGGAATGACCAAGTTCAAAGGTAGAGCTTGATGAACTGTACAAGAGGACAGAAGTGCTCCATGAGGTACTTTTATTACACTTATGTTTAAATACACAATGTACATCCTACAGTGCATAGTTTTTAGGGGCTGATTCATAGTTTTTAGGTATTGATTCAAAGCTTGACTTCCTTGCTTTATGTTTACTAAATTTTGCATTCCTCTAAAAGTACCTGGGATAGGTTTGAATCTTAATATTATCTGGCTACAGTACAAACAGTCACTGTACCATCATCTTATCTCTCTTTCTCTTCCTCTTTTCCAGTAGCACATAGCATTTTTTGTGCATTTGGGCCCTCTGTACAAAATGCCTCAAGTTGTTATGGAAGTAGGGGTAGGATAATTTATAACTTCTGGATTTACTGTCTATGATAGCACCAGATTTAACCACTTTCATGGTCTTTTCAGCCCTCTGTTCAACTGCTTTATTTCCAAGGTCTCACAGACTTTGTAGTGAAGTTGATCTAAAGGGTTGATGGAAGACTATTTTAGCCCAGGTCTCAAGTTTCCCTCTCCTTCAAAAGCACTAAAAGACTCTTGCTATATGATCTATGCTTTTCAGGTTGTGTCTACATTTTCGTAACCTTCTAGATCCAGATGACATCTAGAGGAAAGTATTTGACTTGTCTGAATTCTCTAGTTCTCCTAATTACTTTTAAAGAAACAGTATTATTAATCATCTATCTAAAACAGCCTGTAACCCTTCCAAAATAGATTTAATTACTAAGAGGTCCAAATAGAGCAGAGCACTCTCCACCTTTTAAGTTGGACAAGTGAAATCAAATGTTTTATAGCAGCAGCAGAATCCTCCATTGATCTTAGAACAGCTGTTAATAAAGCTAAGATCAGCAGCAGAGTCATTAATTCAGAGATGAGTTAACATGGTGAAAATGGGAAATGCCACTAGTAGCAATGAAATAGTCACCATTTGTCTTAAAAATAGCAGTTTTTTAGGTAAAAAGGTGTCCAACACCCTCTTTCTAATTGTTAAAAAATGTGATGTTGTTTATGTTAAAATACATCACTAAAAAATGGAAAAAGAAAAACCATTGGAGAACTTTTGCAACCTGTGGATATACTTGCTTATTAGGTGACTCCTGATAATCAGAAGAGTGTGTGCATCCATATGCTACTGTTAGATTGCGGTTAACTTTCAGTAAGGCTATTTGTTAAACGGGAATAGCAACCTTTAATTAGGATTTGGGGTTTGGTTCTGAAATTGCCACACACCTGCTTATTCAAAACAGATGTTTTATCTGCAGTGCAGTTTTACTCATAATATGTTATGACGGTAATAGCAGGTTGCTAACAAAATACAAAGGAAAGGCAATATCTACTCACTGTGCTCTCTTCTATGAGGTTAATAAAGTTGACTGATTAGGAGTATCAGTTTGCTTTTACCAACACCTGACTATGTTATCATGCCACATTATAATCTATGTGAGCGTATCATTCAATGCTCTGATACTGAGAATCTAATTCAGTTTGAGTCAGAAAACAATTATAAAATGACTTGGCCTTTATGTTGCACTTCATTTTTGTAGTGTTTCATGCATCATCAGCTTCCCATGTATTACACATCTCCATTCCCATTTTGCAGACAAAAGAAGCTGAAGCATCGTCCAGCAGTGAAGCAATGCGCTGGCCTGGCCAGCCTCAGGCCCAGAGCACCACAAACACAACAGGTACGGTGAAGTCTCCAAAGCCTCACCCTCAGGTAAGGCAATTCCTTTCCTGGGTACACTCAGTAAATCCTAAAGCTAGAGGACGCAAGGCAAAAAGGCCATGAAATATCAAAGGGAAATGTTCTGGGCTCAGACCTGCTGTGTGGGAGGGAATGTTTCCAGAATCACTTGTTCTGCTTTTTTAACTGTCTTAAAAGGTAGAAAACGCTTCTGGTGCTCAGAGAATGAATCAGTGCACTTAGGATTTCATCCATAATTTGCTTATAATGTGCAATCAATATTCTAGGTAAGATGATGGTCCCAGCTAGTCCCTGAGTGGTGAGAAGCCTGGAGATGTCCCAATGTCATGAGTCAATTTTGCCTCTCATGCACTGAGAGGGTTGTCCTGCCACCATAGCCAAGCCACCTGAGCAATTTGTGTCCCTTCTCTGTGGAAGAAGGGGAGCTGTCAGTAGAAGGTAAAAGAACAGTGCTGACATTTACCCAGCACAAGTGGCAAAGGTGATGCAATACCAAGGACTGAAGCTTCACAAAACAAACATCAGTGTGCCTCTCTACTTCAGCCTTGCAGCATTTAAGCAGAACGTTGTCATACCTTCTCTGCCAAGAATGTAAAATTGTTGTATTGAGGGGTGTCAATTTATTTTATAAAGATACCATGTAGGCTTCTAATGTGATAGAGATACTAAGATATACAACAAAAAAGGAATTACTAGAAACAAATTTTCTGCCATATTAACGCTTTCCACGTAACAATAAAAAAAATCATATTTCAGTTGAGAAATGTGTATCCAACCTGAAAATTTTGAGCTTTGTTTTCATCCTGCTTGGAAAATTTGCTTTAATCTGACCTTCTGCATTATATTTGTTGCCACCCAGAACAATAGTTTGGTGGTCTCTATCTGGTCTCTTGCCTATAATGGAGTATCTGTATCATTTCCAAGAATCCTGAAATGAATAAATTAGCTTTGTTACAGTGAACCTTTTCTCAGCCTAAAAAGTTAAACCATTGTCAAATAAGTAGAATGCTCTGGTTTACTTGCCTACTTTTTGTTTGCTTTTTATCACTTCTCTTTTTTACAAAATGTTTTTTGTAATGTCAGACTGTGAGAAGGTACAGATTGTAAAATTATTATATATTGAATTCTTCTCTGGATAACAGTTTCTTTGTGGAGGAAGGTTTTTGTGATCTGACATTTAGCAAAGCCATCTTCTAGACTCCATTTCATTGACAGGCAACAAACACATGTGGACCCACTCTGACTTTTGGACGTAGAGATGTAGAAAGCAAAGCACCTGTTTAAGTAATTTTCTGAATCAGGGCCACAGTGAACTGAAACATCAAAAAATTATGTAAATACAGGTTTATAGCTTAGCAGAATGAACATGCTCAATGTTTAACTGAACTAAGAATTTATTGAGTGAATCTCATCTCTCTTTGTGTCTGCTTTTGGAATAGCTGTGACCACATCCTGCCTTTTTTTAATATTTATTTGTTATTTGAATGTAGTCAGCAACTACATTTTCTGGTTTGATTATTTAACATTTGAGATTTATTGCTTGATGGGATACCTATTGAAAGGACTGGAAAGATTCCCATTGGCTTCAAAGGACAACAAATTGTGCCTGAAGCTCTGGTACAGCAAAGCATTTAGACACGTGCTTAAACATTGATGCTTTCAATGGAACTTGAGCACATGTTTAAGATAAAGCATGTGCTATGGGCTTTGTTGCATAGGAAAGCACTTCAGCACATTCTTAAATGCTTTGCAGAACTGGCACTACAACTACCTCTGCTGCTAGCTACATTTTTTACTTTTATGGAGAAAAAATAAAAGCAGTAGAAGAAGTTACTGTTACTTTGACATAAAAATATATCCAGCCTTGAAAGGGTGGATTTGCCTTCTGTTTGTTCATAAGAAAGTTTACATACACTATGATCTATTTTTGAAGAGCAGAATTTAACAGTATCTTAATAGGAGATGAATGAATATTTTTCTATCCCCTTTCAGCAGTTTTAGTTTGGCACTTGTTTAAGGTGTTATTAATGTGCACATTCAAGAGAGTCTTAGATCCCTCAATAGTTCTCCATCACGAAATGCCTTTTTTAGCATGTAACAACTTCTGCCTACCACTCACCCATGCACTTTAATTGTCTCCCTGCTATCACTTCAAATACTTCCCAGAGAGTGAAGAAGGAACAAGAATGCTCAAATAAATGTTGTCTTCTCTATCCATGTGCATTTGCATTAAGACTTTCGTAGCTCCCCACTCCTATACACCTTTCCCCATGAAAGTGAGGGGAACGTGCCTCTGTCAACTATTTATCCTTCATTAGAACTAAATATCAGCCTAAATAGACAATCAGGAAATGCAAGATGCTGAGTCTTAAAAATTTGCTTCTTTTTTTTTCCTTTGGAGAACTGAGCCTGTACCAGATGAGATGAACATCATCGTACTTCAGCTAAAACATGAGCAGCCAGGAGCTATAGAAAGTGTTAGTCAGTCCAAGGCTCAAAAACCTCATGGTTTTTTTTTTTTTCTCAAATGAAGCATGCAAAGAGAACACTTCCCCAGAAAATGGGGGTGGTCATGTTCCCCTGCTCACAAAATCTCTGACAGAAATCCTGTGGAGTTTCAGAAGAGTAAACCTATACCACTCACAGATGAGCTTGTCTTTGAGCTTCAGTGAAGTGAACAGTGAATATATTTAAGCAGTTCCAAACTGTCTTGGGCAGTTTTAATAGTCTTGACTATGCTTATGATGCAAATAGTGTAAGAATTATATTAAACAACCTTGAAGTGCATTTGCTCTGTAACTGGAACATGTGGTTGCAATTCCTATTGACATATCCAACCTAGCTGTAGTAATTTTGCAGCCTGATGGAGTTAGAGCCCCAGCTTGCCCTGGTGAAACATGCTGACATGGTCCAAGGTGAGCAGCCACTCTGCTCATGCCAGTATTTCAGCTCATTCATTTAAAATCTGGCTTTGATATAATTACCTCAAATACAACTGCAGATTAAGACTGCAGAAATGAGCAAACTTGAAACATGTCCACACAAAATCATGCTACTTTAATGATACTGATAAAAACCCATTTAAGGGTTGTCTGAAACCTAAACTCTAAAAAAAATTTTAAAAAATAAAAATAAAAATCAGAGAGCTACTGATAGTCCAAGGCTAAATATATGAAGATTAGACTCAGAAGAAGAGGAGACTAGAAAAGATAGAACATCACACAAACTACCTCATGTTTTCAGGTACTTTCAGCTTTGACTTTTTAAAATCTTTTTTCAAAGCATTATCTTTTGTAAGAAAAACTTTTTTATTTGGTTGCTCTTCTTCCCTGAGACTTCAGGGCTTGTTGTTGTTTCATCAGTAAGATGGAAAGAGAAGTCAGAAACACAGATTTTGCCGAACAAAAATTAAGAATAAGCAAAATCTTTTTTTCTCACAGATACTGAGGAGAAGTTATGGAACCATGATGTCATTAAAATAGTTTCCTATTTTCCTACCTCTTATTTTTAATCTGTCTCAGATGGTCTGAAATTTTTTTGCCTAAACCTAAACAACACCTCCTTGAGAAACCTTACCTGATCAAAATTAAAGCTTTCCCAGCCAGCAAGAAGCCCAGTTCTGTTCTGACTGGATTTATGTTCATTTTTTCAGGACATGGGTTTCACCCTCTGCATGCTGTAGTGCAGTGAACATGAGCCCATGCCAGCTCCTGAATCTCTGGCTACTTTCTACAGAGCATGAATGGCCTTTGAAACCACTACTGGTAAGGCTTCCTGGGATGATTTTGCTGCTTCTGTGTTCCAAGTTAGTGGTTTAGAGTTAAGGCAGAAGATACCTTTAGTATTTAGTAGAAATATTTTGAAGACAAAATAAATAAAAAAGAAAAAGTAGAAAGGAGTCAAACAGGTAATTATTTGTAAAGGAAAAAACTATTGATTTTCCTTTTGATACATAGTCTAAATTATCCCTCAAGAAAAGTAGTAATGCATCTTTAAACAGATTTATTACTTTTAACAGTAAAAAAGTGGCTTATTTAACTTCAATGCCATTACTGTTTTCATTTGATACAGAGATGGAACGCAAATACAGACACTGGAAAGGGAGTTTCATTTGGAGATCAGAAAGATTCAAGGAGATTTGAGGTCCCAGAAGATTCTAGGACTCTTCCACAGCTTACATTTTTTCTCCCACTTTCCAATCTTCAGGTCCCCAGCTCCCCATCCCTCCTGTCTGTGTGTCCAAGAAGAATTCTTTTTCCCACAACTACAGGCTCAACCCTTCCTTGGAAGGCAATGCTTTTGCTGCACAGGTGTCCACTACAAGATGTACACACTGTTTTCTACTCAAAGTTGTCTCATAGACACTCAGATGTGAAGGCAAAGGAAATCCATCAAATCAAAACCAAGATTACACTATTACCATAGAATAATGATTTATTGTCAGGACTTCACACTGATACTTTTCTACCAATCTGCTGCTTTTGCAGGTTTGTTTTTTTCCCTGACATTCCTAATAGTTCATCTGTAAAAGTAGTCTATAAACCAACCTCATGCACAAGGAAAGTTAAAGGCAAAATTACAGCGTGTTACAGTATAAAAACCTCAACAAATGGCCAGGATTTTCCAAAGTATAACCAGGTGTCTGACTAGCTAGCTGGCTGGCTGGATGGATGGATGCATGACAAAAGAGAAACGCTGCATAGTGTCACTGCCAGTGAAGTTTAGATAGACTCTGTTTCTCACCTTTGAGCTTCAGGTTGAGATTTACCTGTATTTGCCGAAGGCAAGACACAGCAGAATTTTTACAAGGAGAAGACACTTCATCATGATTCTGCATTCCCAGCATTGTCTCCTCCCACTTTTTCCTGAGTCTGTTCTCTGGAGTCTAATGACATCAATGCATTCACTCTTCAAGCAGTCTTTGGCGGGAGTACTAACTAGTGTCTCTTCCTTCTATCCAGGAAATATGTGCACAAACTCTGTGAGACCCTGATCCCCAAAACCTCAATATCAGTTTGAGAAGGTGGGCGGTGCATTCAGGAGTTTTTAGGGAAAATCTGAGAGACACTCAACTCACTCAGAATGAGTCTGGTCTCTTCTTCTTAGGAACACAAGGAAAAAGACAAGAGTCTGCATCACTGGATATGCTGTCTCTCGTGGTGAAAAGGAAAGGCTTAAGAAAACTATGCTATGGCTTTTACCAGTCTCTTGCAAGAGCAACAGCAAACACACATGAAGATAATTCTCTTTGAAATAATATCTTTGTGCTTGAATGGCAATAGGGCAGGAAAAGAGTGATACACACAGATTAGGTCACAAATACTTTTTCTGGGAGATTACATGTGTATCACAAAGCGATATTACTGGTATCCTGGTGATATCCCTGTGGGGTACAATACAATGTACAAAACACAATGGCAGTAAGGGATTCAGAGTGTTTGAAGACTATATAACCAAAATCTGGCTCCAGCCAGTCAATGTGATGATAATGTGTAAATACTTATACATGCATACATGCATGGGTGAGCAGCAGTGATGTGCTATTCTATGTCAGCTATTGCACTGGAACCTTTGGACAAGATGGTAGATACAAGCACCAGTATTGGAGCAGAGAAGACAGGAGGAAGATTATTTATTTGCTATTGTGAGGAGCCATGACAACTTCACTGTGTAAAACACAGAATGAAATAACAATTCTATGCTCTTATTCTCACTCATACTCAAGGACCTTGATGCACACTTGCACTCTCTTGATATCTGCAGAGAGCAAAGGGAAATGTAGAAAAACAATGTGTAGACAGCTATAGAAAGTAAGGACTTCTTGTTCAAAAAACCTGAAAAAAGTTCAATATTCTGTCCCATTCTTTTATACACACTAACTGAGAGAAATACCAAGTGCAACTTCTAAAATGGTTTCTAATAAATTGGAGTTTTTCTCTTGCACTAAAAGAAAAAAAAAGTGTTCTTCGTTCAAAAGAATACTAATCAAAATTGTACACCACCTCACCTCCAAAAAGAACCAAGAGAAAAGTTAGGCAAAAAGAATCTGTGGTTTCATTTTGGCCTCATGTGATTCAAATTTTTGCGTCCTAGCCATGTCAGTGACTCAGAAAAGGTCAGAATTCACCCTGTTTCACTTTTCCAAACCATATCAAGCAGTCTTCAGTCACCAAGGAGGGTCTGACCCAGATTTTGTCTCTTTCTTCTTAGCTCTTTGCCTGTACCTTTTGAGCATCTACTTCCCCAGGCCAACTTCCTAAGCCTCATCATCTCCGTCTCATGTGCCAAAACAATCTTATTGCTTTCAGGTCTTTTACTCCCTTTGATCTCTCCTTCTCTATGGACATATTGCCCTTCTCTTTCTTTTCTCCCAGAACCCCACTTCTCCTTTCCTGCAGATCCTCCAGGTTGATTTCTTCCTTATCCTTCTATTCCCTCAGGTTTTTCCCATATTATAGACTCAAGACCCAACTCTTTATTACAAATTTTTCCCTTAGTAAGAGTGGGGGAGGGAACAGGGAGAAGGTCTGCAGCTTTTCCAAATTTTGTGTTGTTGGGAATACTTCCCTTATTGTGCCTGTCTAAAATATAGTTTATACAGGTGGCAGAATGAAATGTGCCATCTTGTAATTAGTCCCACATGCACTGCAGGCAATTTATCATCAAAACAATCAGCAGTCACCATTTGATTCAGTGAATACCAGAGATTATCAGAAAATTGAGCTGAGGGAAAGGAGGAAAAAAAAGATAGAGCACTTTGGCTTTTGTAATTTTTTTTCTCCTTTTTTTTTTCTTCCACAAAAATATCATTTTCCCTCTAAAGAAGTGACCAACCCAAATGACTCCATAATGAATAGATTCACAGAAGAGTTGTAGTGTTGGCCTTTACAACTTTTCTTTCCCTCTGAATTTGTTGTATTGGACTTTCTTGTATACTTAATAAACTGCTTCAATAACGGCAATCAGCACAAATGTGCTAGTGGTGAGGAGAGTGTTCTTCTTCTTAGATGAGCACTGCTGCTGCTCTTTTTAGTGATGGCGAGACAGATTGTTCTGTGTCTTTTGTGCAAGAAAATGTGCACGGCAAACTCTGGACACTCATTCCTACACACACACATACATTCAAGCACGTGCACTCTCACACATGGGCATATCCAGAGGTGTTAAATGCCCCAGGCAAGAAGAGGTGTGGAGACAATTCCCCATGAGATAACTTAGGATTATTAAAGCATAACTTACTGTCAGTCCTTTGGATGTAGAAACCCAGTATTTAATGGAAAAACAGGATGCAGGATGCCACCTAGCTCGGAGGAACTGCTGAAATCCATGCACCAGAGTAATCAGGGTACTGAAGAAAAATATCTGCAGGGAGAGACAGCAGTAGCCCCATGGCCCTGTGTGAGGGCATGTCTGCCTCTACCCTTACATGCAGGAAGTGTGGAGATATATTATCTTCCTGAAGGGCTATGCAAGAATGTTCAGTGATATGGGGCTTGCTTGCCCCATGTCATTAAAACATGCATGGGAGGGCATTGCCCCCAGGGTGGTCACCAGCAGACAGAAGCACACAAGTGTTCCTGATGCTTTTGGGAGTTTTTTGCTACAAACCAGCTTCAGAAACAAAATAGTGGGAAAACCAAGAAACTTTTCTGTTATAGTCACTTCCAAGAACTGCTCAGTGTTTCCTCTTCTGTACTTCAATAGCTGCAACTCTTCCCTATCCCAGCCTCTTGCAACCCCTCCTCATACCAGATACTGCTAAAAAAGCTCACAAGCCAGCCTTTAAAAATTTTTCCACCATATGTTACAAACTGATCATTACAGTCTATGAGTCAAACTGAGTTTACTTTTTAAACAAACGATGTGTCAATAAGACGAATGTTCCAGTGTTAACTTCAATTACCATAGACATGCCTGGTGATGGAGAGTGTTTGATCTATTGCTACTTCTTCAGGGCAACTTCCTGTTGCAAGAAAGGCTTGTATTGCTGTGTTCTCTTTATCCTCTGCTTCCATTCTATCAATGTTCCTTTTGTTTCAGAGGCTCTTCAGTTAAATTAATATACTGATCAAAAGCAGAGAACTGAGTTCAGGCTGGGCTTAGTAAATCTAGAGTTGCTTGAAAGATAAATTGCCAAGCCAGAATGCATGCTTTGAGGTGAAGTTTTACAACAGGTAGATAGGTGAAGGTCATGTTATTTTAGCCACAATATAGCATGACCTAAGTGATTGTTTCAAAATAGTGCAATGTTTTACTACTGCATTGCTGAACATCAGCTATGTTATACACTTACCAGAAGCCAATATGTCCTGCATATTTTGCTATTTAACATGAAATACCAAAGGCAAACAAAACATTTCCATATCCTACTTTGGACAGTGAAAGCCATCTGTGATGGTCCCAGACTGAACTTGCTGTATAAAGGTCTTTAAGCATAGGACACAGCAAAGACAAAATCAAAGAAACATGACCAACTCCTCCTCACTAAAACACTTCCTTCAGAGTCGACATGAAAACAGCAGTTTTTCCCTAACTCTTAAATGAAACATTCATTGGCTATCCATGTGCAGCACACAGCAAAGTGCTATCATCTGCAACTGAGAGTTTACCCCACATCGACAAGACAAATAAACAGTGATCCTTCACAGCTGCTTTAAGACCAGTATTTTTCTCTGTGCCCTTAAGCACTGACAAAGGAAACAAACAAGGCACCCAGGAACACACAAGCCTGCTCTGCCATCGGCTGTGGGGGGGAGGAAGTCAGAGTCAGGAAGAGCAGTCAATCAGTATCCTTCCTAGTCCTCACCCCTCCCTCTTCAGCCCATTCAAGTAGTCCTGCTACTGCAGACAGTAGAGAGGTCTTGAGCAACATCCATACTCCTCCCCATCTGAGCAGAGGCTGGACAATCCTCCTTGTGGACACACGTAAGGTCTTGCTGATAAGGCACAGAAAATTTTGGCTCACATGGAAGTTACTCTGCCATGTGGCACATGAACAGACATTTGCAGCTCCTAGGTCAGGGTGGGTTCAAAGGAAGGTCTCAAATCCACACAATGCACTCTGATGTAGCCAAAGAGAAATAAGCTGGAAGACATTTGAGAAAAGCGTCATTTTTGTTAAACTCCTTTTATCTAGCTGTGCCAAAAAAGACATAAGAAAAGGAATGAGTGGAGGTCCCCAGTTCCCAGCTGTATCTGAGAGACCATGGAGACTGCGGAGGTGGGTGGCTCCCTTACTGTTTACAAACCAGCACTGGTGGGCTGTTAACACTGGAAGCAACAGTACTTCAGCAATGTCATCACTTAACAATATAATATGACAGCATGTATAGAACCGATTAGCATAAATCAACATAATACCCACTTTGCAGCATTAGTATTGAAAACTTTCATCCTCAAGTAGTGGGGAGGACACAATATGTGATGAATTGTAATGATTTTTCTGAAGTGTTCTCACATGGCAGAGTATGTTTGCAGAGTGTGTGCATATGAGACTGCACACACATGTATTTTAAGAATATGCTTTTAATACTGTAAGTTATGGCATTAGTGTCTAAAAATAATATTCCAATATTTCTGTGATCTTTTCTTAGACTTACAAAATGAGACATATTTGCAGGAGCTGCCACATAAGGAAGGGTGGAAGGAAAGGGATGTGTGTGTCTGTGTCTGTGTGTGCATGTAGTCATTTTGATTTCAAAGCACATTGACCTGTCTTTCTGTGTCCAAAGGGCCATCATGCATAGTCATGTAAATAAAGACTGCTGAAAAAAATAACTTGAGGTCACTCAGACTACTAGGTTTGAATTACAGATAAACATATTTCAAAGTGTAAACTTTGGACATAAGGTACAGGGAAGAACAACCTTACATGCCACTTCCATCAATTTTGATAGAGTAGTTTCAATTTTCAGTGTAATAACTCAAAGGTCTTGTGGCTTTTTGACAACACTGAGCTCTGCTTCTTCCTTCTCATTCTTTGTCCTTCCCTCCAGTGCTTTGTGCACACTCTGATCATTATCCATCTCAAACCCGAATGCTTAATCACATCCAAGTGTATTTTTGAGAGCTCTTCCAATGTCTTCACTTTAGGCAGCATTTTCCTGAACAAGAGATCTCTTTGGGGTTAAGACGGCATGCACATTCGGACATGGCAGGCAAAGTACAAATAAAGGAAAAGTACTGTGCAGGATACAAAAGGAATCTTCTCCTAGGGGAGAAGTCCTAGGGGAAAAGTCTATAAATTTTCTAGACTCTACAGCATGTCAGGATAGTTAAATTCTCCATTCCTTTACTACAAATGATGACACAGAAAATCTGAGGATGATCTTCATGAGTGGTACTCTAGTCACTCTCAACTGAACCTCCCTAAGGTGACACCCTGTTTCCCAGCAGAAAGTTTACCATAGGCCTTGCTTGCCACCATATGGCATCGTATCTCTGCACTCACCCTTTCAATCATATTAATGCCAATAATGCAACAATCTTTTTCTTTTATAAAGGTCTTAACCTGGCTTGTGCATTAATTTAGTCTGCCAAGTTATTTATGCACCTATAAAAATGCAGACTAGGCATCCTTACAAGCACAGGCATATCCTTTTAATGCTGATCTGAAAGAGTTCTGAGCTCACTGTCACAGGTCCTTGGTAGTGTTGACCCATTACTGAAGGTTTTCTAGGGGTCTGAGGTGGACAAGCTGATTCCAAGGGAGATCCATCTGTGTCTTCCAGCTTAACCTAGAGTCTGTTCTTTCCCACTGGACAGACTCACTCTTCTCTTGCTGTGTCCCGAAAATCCCGTAGTATTTCCAGACTGATGAAAACAAACAATGCTGATGTATGTTCAAACACTTCCGCTGTGATATTTCCAACCTATTTCAGCTACCATTTCAGTAAGCGTTGGGAATGTGCAGTACCGCTCTGAAATGAAACTGTAGTCACAAGCTTTTCTTGGACATTTTGACGAAACCTGCTCTGAAAACAGTAACAGTTTTGTCCAAGTGAAGCCTGGAAGATTAGGCTGTATGTGGTACTCCAATAATAACACCAAAGTAAGGAGTATTATTAAAAGGCAGTTTAATTTTTGAACATATCATGTAACACACTGTGAAAGTAGCACAAGGTCAAGGAAAACATCTATTATTTAATTTGACTTGGAGCCAAACTGGTGGTGATGTTGAAGACCACACTTCCCACTCTGAATGGAACTTCATTTATTCAGTCCTTCCAACTTCATCAAAACTTTCCACTCACTCTACCTCCATCCATCTCTTTCTTAGCAAATACATCACAACCTCTGAGGATCCTTCCCTCTCATTCTTTATTTCTCTGCCAGATAAATGAGGAACTCTTCTTTACTGTTCTACAAACTACATTTTTTTGTTTCCATTTCTGCCTTCAGAGGAATCTTAACAGCTCCAGGAAAGTCAAAGCAGCAGAGATAACAGCAGAACCTCATCTTAGAAATCAATGTCATTGTCATCTAAACTCTTCTTTCCAGACAACATTGCTACTCCTTTCTGGTACAATAAAATGGTGATTTCACATCAAAGGTAACCATGACAGCATCATGGCAGAAATATTTGTTTGGTAGGTGAAGTTCTTCAGTACTGTATGCCTATTAACGTTATTATCCACAGACTCAAAAAAATCATTACTTCAGTCATTAAAAAGGTACATGTGAATGCAAGATTTACTAAGCCTGAGTGGATGTGATCAATAATTTAAATATTACTGGATAACAAGTAAAGAAAACAAAAAATAACAGCTTTGGTTTCAGGATATATGTAGCTGTCCTATGAATGTAAATATATTAAAACTTTTCTGCCACATTTTATGGCTCTATATAAATATCAAAATAGGTTTATAAGTTGAAAGGAGAACATGCCAATTCTAAAATCATCACTCATAGTACCTCAGTTTATGCAGTTAAATTTCCCAGCTAACAACATTCTGCAGGCAGTTGCTCTCCTGCCCAGGAGGCAAACTACACATCTGCCTTTCCAATACTCATTGTAAAAAACATCAGTCAGGGAATGCAGGCCTGACAGAGCACATTCAAGAACAGTAGGGGTAAAGAGACTCATCACAACCACTAGGTGCGACACAGCCTCTGTTGGGTAGGGTAGGGGATACTCTGACAAGACCAATGTCTACATAAGGGTGGTCTTTGCACTCATGTCTTTTTCTGCTTCTCTTGGCATTCTGGTCTTCTCTTTCCATGCTTTTACCTGACCAACATCCTCAGAAAAAGGTCCTGTCTTTTTCTCCTCTGTTGTGGATGAAAAGGTCAATATGGAGAAAGGTCACTTTGCATCCTGTACTGAACAGACCATCTATCTCCAGCACCAGAATTTAGGTTGTGTCCAATGAGGGCCACATCATAAACTATTATAAAAACAATGCTTTCACTGGATGTGACCTGTGCCTAAAATGGAACCTCTTGTGAGAAACTTTACAGGTACCACAACCACTTGGCTGTGGGATCCATTTATTGGCCTCTTCTCAACTGCAGTAAACTGGAGTTTCTGTAACCCCAATAACTGTGTAGGACTCCAAGGTGGTTTGATTAAAGGTTTCTGTGAAATGCACTACAAATTTTTGCAGGCTGCCCCTCGAGGCCAAGAGGAAGCTGGGTCCCATTTTTTTTTCCAGATCTTTGTTTCTTATAAAATCCATTTATCATAAAGGCATCAGTGGAAAGGGAAATGAAAAATTTGATGAGCTTCTGCTCTTTCCTGCCTTTTATTTTGGCTGTATTTTTCTTAGGATTATGGCTCTTGGACAATATGCAAGACAAGTTTGGCTTAACTTGTACAGCTTTATTTTTACATTATCCAGAATAATTCATTTGGCATCAAGAGATCTCACTCAAATAACATACATAAATTCACAGCAGAATTATACTGGCATAAGTGAACCCAACTTTTTATTCAAAAAACTATGCTACTCCATCCCAAAACCTTCTCTAAATCCTAAAGAACAAGACCAGAAAAAATTATAAGGAGTCAAATTTCCTAAAGCCTTTCTTTGACAGCACCTTAAGCTCAAGAAAATCCGATGCATCTATTGACCATCTGATGGAACAGCTCATCACCAACCACTTTCCAAGCTACCTTTTTGACTTATGGTGTGGCAAAAAGTCACTGTCTCCTGTTAGAGTCTGTTCTTGGGTGGGTCATTCCATCTTCCTGAGTGGAACCTTTTCCACTCAAGAGGCTGAAATGCTCTCCAGCCCCAGTGGGTATCTTCTGGCACAGTGGTGAATTAAGGTATTAGAGCTCTGTAGGATGGTGGTGCAGGTGAGCCGATCTGAGTGGGAATAGATCAGTTCCTAGGGGCCACTGTGTAGCTGATGCAGGCAACCTCAACTCATTTTCCACTTGATCATAGGGCCAAATACTGTTTTCCCATGATAGGAAAAACTCCTGATCAGCTCTTCCCCAAACCCAGTCTAAGGGAAAAAGTAACTAACAAAAAACAGGCAGCAGTTTCTCTCAGACTTTGTAAGACAAATATTTCTCCTGATAGTTCCTTTGCAGCGTGCTTTGTCGTGTCTTTTCTCTTTTTAATTTATTTATTTATTAGCATTTTCAGTACTCCTTCTGCACCAGAACTTTATTTAAAGCTGATGGCTGGGAGCCCCTGGGAGGGTTCCCAGTGCCCTGGGTGGATTCCTGGTCCCTGTATGCCACAGTATTACGAGTGTGACCTCCTGCCTTGCCAGGACTTTAAAGGGCCCATCTGCCCTGTTAGCATCAATCACATTGGATATTTGTAATTCAGCCCCTCCAAATTACCCAGGTTGCAATTCCCAGTCCTAAACAGTGTCCAAAGCTATCCTCTGGTATTCTTTTTGTGTAGAAAGAAAAAAATCTAATTTAAAGCCTAAGTTTCCCCCTCATAACATTTATACGTAGACTGTGTTACTGCTATTATATTCTGAAAAACAGTTATTTCACCAAAATAAAAAATCCTTTTCATAAGTGCTTTGCTCCCTATGTTTTTTTCTTTTCCTTTTATGCTGCATATACCAACAGGGGACAACTTTATTTCAGTATTGACTTGGATTTTGATGAATATGCTTCTATTTCATTTATTCTTTATTTGTGCAAAAGCTAGGCAGTATTTTTACATTGTTTCCCACTTCCTTTTTGATTAAACTGTTATATTTGATTTTCCAGAAATAAAGCAGCACAGAGACAGGGAGAGTGAGAAAAACACATCATCCTTGATTCTCTCCTGACTCACAGCTCTCTAAGCTCTGACCCAAAAGCCCACCTTAACTCACTGGAAATAAGTGCCCAAAGGAAGCCGTCAGAGAGGAAGCTCTTCAGGAAGTGACTACCCAAAGTGCTAACCACAGGAGAATGAGGCCTTTTCCACCTAAAATTAACTGAGCTGCTCAAACAAAAACACTAAACCTACTATAAACCTACTAGAATAATAATAGTAGATGACCCAAGTCAGGCCTTTTAAACTAAATTGCTATAATCAGTATCAGAGATCAAAGATCAAAGGCCACTAAAACTTCAGTGCCATTAGTTAGCATGTCAGAAAAAATCCAGTCCATAAATATTCAGAGAATAGACTGTATATCTCTTTTTCCTTCGCATGTAACTTACCAAAGCTCTCTTCCTTGGGGTTGGGGGTATCCCCATTCTTTGTTTCAGTTTAGGCAAAGAGTTTTCTGAGAAAAAAAATATTGCCATCTGCAATACATAGAATATATATATATATATATAAAACATTTTGCTGTGTGCCCACAACAAGATTTGGCAGTAAACTAAGACCAGGACAACAGCAATGAGAGCACAGTTTCAGCAGTGCCACTTGTTAAGAGAAGGAAATTTACTGTTGCTTCTTTAAGGACCCCAGTGGGACATGACTTAAACATCCTGGGGAGAAGGAAGAAGAAAATGTCACAATAAAAAAGGACCATCCAATGTAACCCTGAAAAGTGAACCTGATGCTACAACTCTCACCCACATCCATTCATTCTTCCCTGTTCCCTTTCCCTCATCCACTTCCATTACTTTTCACAACCTGCCCAGCCTATAGCCAGGGTGGGCAGCTCTCACCTTGCAGTGTGTGGTGCCTGCTCTGGCAGCTCACCAGTTCCCAAGCTGCTGACTTTCTGTTAAAAAAACCAACAACAACAGCAAGAGAAACATTAATTTTCACAGAATGACCAGAGGAATAGAAAAAGCAGACAGTGGACCATTTTTCTTTCTAAAGCAGGAAGCTTCAGGCCAGATGAACTGCCTCACAGGCCATCCTTGTGGTCTTTGGGCAAAGGAATGACAGCCACTAGAGAAGCAGATCTTGCCTGCTGCGGACTACTGCAGCTCACTGCTCCATTTGCCTTCATCTGTCCAAAAAGGCATCTCATTACCATTTTAGCTGCTGAAAAGCCAGGGGAGCAGTTACTCCCAACTGCAGCCCCCAATATGACACAAACACCCAGCTTACTTCACATGCAGTGGCAGCTGAGGTCTGGCTGTGGGCTCCTCACAGCTGCATAGGAGTTTCCCTGCTCCCCTCCAGGGAGAGGAGCAGCTGGGGTAGTGTGTCAGGAGCTGGGCTGAGTTACAACCCAAGGAGCCCTGCTGAGAAGATGGGCAGGCAGCACAAGCCTTGCCTGAGGAGCATAGTCTAGCTCTGCAAGTTACAGAAAAGTACAGAAAATGTGGCTAAGCACAAGGTAGTGCATTCCTGAGAGCCCTTGAGCAGATCAGTGATCAGGAAGAGACCCCAGTCTACCCCAACTACACTCCCCGAAATGTCAGTCTTCATCCTTTTTAAGCTCACTCTGCCCTTCTCAAGACCCAGAAGTGGCATTTGTGCTTTGGATAAGCCTGTGAAAGACCTCTAGGCTGTCAGACTGCAAGCTGCCATCAGTTATGCTTCCTCTCCTTCAGGTCTCTTGCAGTGCTGCTGCATGCCAGGGCCACCGGCCTGCTCACCTGGCAAACAGACAACCTAAACCATCCTGCCCAGCTGCCCACTGCTGGGGCAACCTGCCACTCAGCCAGAAAAGATACCAAGACTGTACCTTGGAAACCAGTGACCAATTATTTATAAGTATTTATAAGTATTTATTTACTCAGTAAAGGAGCAGAGTGGTAGACAAAAGTTGCCAGTGTAGAAGTTAGTGGAGAAGGCCAAGCAGACCCTTGTGCTCTGGTGTGCTCTGTACCAAATTTTCACTTCCCAGCCCCTGATGGATATTTCACATGTAAGTGGTTGCTTAGAGACATACATGCACTACTCAGATGCTCCTTCTATGGAATCAGCAAGCAGAGAAACTGTGGGCATTAACAGTGCTGATGCTGCTGCTGCTGCTGCAGCACCTGAGCTGTCTTGATCAGGACTCACCTCCTCATCAGAGGAAGTGATTTTGGTTCAAGAATGTGGAAATAACTGAAATATGTATTTCCAAGGCTAGTATAACAACAGAGAAGATTTCTTTGAAACCATGACTAACCACCCAGTCAAAGCTAATGAATATTTTAATAGTGGTTTGTAGGAATCTGATTGCACCTATAGATTCATAGCAAGATCTAACATTTACCACGAGGATCACAAAGCATTTGCAACCTGTCTGCTAAGCCTACAAGAAAACTGAAGACTAAGTCACAAGGAAGTCAGCTATCCAGCCATTATGCAAAGCTTCCTAAAAGACAGTGACATACATTTAGCAACCATCCCAAAATACGAACATCGAAAGAAAACATTTTTGCACTACTTTTCCTTGCTACTGCCAGCCTATGTCCCTGTGAGTGTTTATGGGACCAGTGTTTGGAAAAGTAAGCTTGAACAGCAGTGTCAAAGGGTAATTGGCACAAAAGAGATCCCTACATTTGGAACAAGAGGAATTAAGTTTTCCTAAGCACATTGGGACCACAGAGGGCTTGTTGTTGATAGACCCACAAGTAGTAATATTACTAGGTTCATGCTAAGGGTCATAGCATGCAGTGAGACAACAGTTCCTTAGAGCAATGAGAGCAGGGTCATGACTCCTGTGTGCAACTGATTGATCCTCAGAGTACAGATCTGTGAGACGCAGGGGGAAAAAAAAGTGCAATTTACAGCATTCATTTACACTTGGCTTTGAAAGGCTTTTATTGAGGCAATGATCACCTTGCATTTTTGCTTTTCAGTTACTGCCTGAAAGTCAGTGGAAGGATTTGAAACAACACACGACCATGGGATTTTATCAGCAGAATATATTAGTGCACTAGTTACATGCCAGGTAAAGTTTTGCAGCTGTTAGTAGCTTTTCTTCTCAAGGGCTTATATCTACAGACTGGCCTGTAATTTCCATTTAGCAAAACAGAAGCTTGAAGCCTTGAGAAATGACAGTGAAACTGTGCAACCACCACAGGGACTCAATTCTTAGTTTACATTCTTTATGACCACAAGTAGAAAAGTGCATTGAAGTCACATTTCCATTTTATTGAACTTGAACCTCAACTTTTAGAATGGACTTGAGAAATATTTCAGGACAACCTGAGCACAAATGAGGTTTAGGGTGTTCTAAGTAATGTGTCTGATATAGAATACTGGAGTGCCCTGCACTGGTCTTGTAACCCTGACCCTCAGCACAAACTGCCTCCTTTCCCTGGTAGCCTCCTGCCTGTTTGCCACCTGAGAGAATCTTGTTATCAAAGGCATACTCAGCTGTCTCTTTAATGGGTCATTTATATTTCTGATGACAGTAGAAAATAGTAACAGTCAAGGTTTAAAAAGGAGCCCACAGCTCCAACAAACAACATAAAAGAAGCCTGCTGGAAACATCTGCAAAGCTCACCAGAACTCATTCTCGAACTGGTGAGGGTTTTCAGTCACTTCCAGCTGTTCTGTGTAATATCCCAGGTACATTCCCTTGAATTCTGGAGCAGGATTATGCAACAAGAAGAAATTTAGTGAATTTTGAATGAGCCCAGAGATAGGGCCTTGGGAGTTTGGCCAGTGCTAAATGAATACAGAAGTCAATAAAGCTTATAGCTACATGCTTTCTTACCAAGCCTCAGCACTTGGATTCAAGAAGCTCCCCATAGAACTGCACACAGACTGGATTGCTATGATCAGTACTGGAAGAGGATGTAATGCAACACTATTAATGCAACTGGTCCCATTGAACTCAACAGAAATTCTGCCATTTTCTTCATTCAGCCTGGGATTTTACCTAACATGTCTTTTCCAGCTCAAATATCTGTGATCCTGAGCACATTATTAAATTGCCAATGGGATCTGCCAACCATTACAGTCTGTGATTTGTCAAGTATTCTATTTGTATTCACTATGTCTCTGTCATCTACATGATCCCAGTAATAACCTATTAAAGACATTTAATGTTACAAATTTAAAACTGAAAACCACAAACTACTGAGGTGGTGAAGTTGCCAGAAGAGACATCAGAGCTTGTGTTAGAATATCTGATTCAACAACTTCTATATGTGCAAAGCCTGCAGATTGGATAATTATAGCTCCATCTGTGAGTAGTGTATTTATTACACCCAAATTTGGTTATCAGAAGTGTTTACACAGAGATTGCCATGGTAGAAAGGGCAGACAAATGTGGACAAATAAGGATGACTTATTAAAGCTCAGTTTTTGTGAGAGGTGCACTCATTTTCGATGCAGCTACCCAACAGTTACTGTCCTGAGCAATAGGGTCCAGTAACATACACAGCAATTAAGGAGGACTCTGTTATATCTGTTATTTAGCAAAGCTCAAAATCACAGCTCAGCACTAATCAGATAGAAATATTGTTTTCTTATAGTATCACAGAAGAAAGCCTTGACAAAAAAAAGAGGATATCAAATGCCTCTTATCCCTGCTAAGTTGTTAATGGTGGAAAAAATACAGAGAGCTGCATGCTTAGTCTAGTTTGGCATCAATTTATATACACATAGAGAAACAAGTTATAGATGTTGAAAAAGTTATGACAAATGAGAAAACAGCCTCACATTAAAAGTGGCTGCAATAAATTGCCTTTCAGTTACAGGTCAGTGGTGCAAGAGTTGACATATATGGAGTGAAAGTTAAGGAAAGGGTGATAGTGCCACTCAACTCACACAAGGAGCATGCAGCAAATAATTGTTAAACAAAGGTGTTGCGAGAGTCCTAGATAGAGAAATATTCAAAAGACAAGGAAATGGTCAGTCCTGTAAGTCAAAAGACAGAAGTAGTCAAAGCAGTGAAAAATTTCTGAAAACTTGAAACTACTGAAGTTTATTATCATTTACAGTTCTTGCACATTTGTGCTCCTTCCACTGCTCCTTAAAAGACTCCCTCTGTACCCTTCACTAGCTTCATTGCCTTTCTGGTGAAGGGTGTAGAGAGTCCTGTAAGGCACAGCTGAGGGAGCTGGAATTGTTTAACCTGCAAAAAAGGAGGCTCAGGGGGAACCTTATCATTCTCTATGACTATTTGGAGGTTGCAGCATTGTGGTGGTCAGTTTCTTCTCCCAGGCAACTAGTGACAGGATGAGAAATAGGCTCTAGCTGCACCAGAAATTCAGGATGGACATCAGGAAGAAGTTCTTAGTGAAGATGCTTGTTAAGAATTGGAACAGACTGCTAAGAGAGGTGGTGGAGTCACCATCCCTGGAAGTGTTCAAGAAATGACTGGACATGGCGCATAGTGCTGGCAATGTGGTGATCAGTCAAAGGCTGGACTTGGAGGTCTTTTCCAATCTTTAAGATTCTGGGATTTTGTAATATTCAGGAAGCTCCACGGGGTGTTTGGCTCAGCCTGTGTAGTTGGTGTAATTCCAGCAAAAGATTTCTTCTATTTGGTTCTCAGTGTCTCTTATTGACAGTTGAGATCAAGCGGCCTTGCACATGCAATATGATTGTTCATGAACAGTTCTGACAATAATTTTTTTTTGTTTAGTTAAATATATTTTTTTTATTTCTTACTAAGCTGTAAGGCAAAGTCAAGTATTTCTTTGTGTCACATTTAGTGCCTAGTGTGATTCAAAATGTTCATGTACTTGGGGAGCTTTTCTTGCCTATTTTTTTCCTTTTTTAAAAAATTAAAGTACATTTTTAGAGAAAAATTAAAGTACATTTTTAGAGAAAAATTAAAGTACATTTTTAGAGAAAAATTAAAGTACATTTTTAGAGAAAAATTAAAGTACATTTTTAGAGAAAAATTAAAGTACATTTTTAGAGAAAAGCATCCACTTAAGCAATATTGAGACACTTTAATTTGGGCAGGGATCAGATAACTCCAGGGGTATCTTCAGTCTATTATTCTGCAATTCAAAATGTCAAAAAAAAATCTTTCAAAAGTCATTCAAACTGATTATTTGAATTGATAGAAATACATCCTTTTTTTTCCTGTTTAACTAAAACTATACTTTTCAAGATGAAAAGCTGACTAAAAATTTTCATCCAGATCTAACTTTTTCTTTGAATATATTCATAGAACTACACTTTTTATTTTGCCTCTTCAGGAAATAACCTGTTTGCAAGTCAATTTATCAAAATTAATCTTCAACACATAAACTAATAATAATGTATTTCAGATAGTGCTCTTGCATCATTTTGAAAGCAGAAGAATTAGGAAGAAGAGAAAAGAAAGAAAAGACAAAAAAATATTTGAGAGCTTTTTAAAGACTTTAGAATCATATTCTTCTGCATGGGTCTGTTTTCGTCACTGAAGTAAACTGGTTTTTCTTTATATGTGACTTAGTAGTTCAGATAAACTTTAAGAGTAGCTAATGTTATATAGTTGTGTAACTATATAGTTATATAGTTGTGTAATTATATAAAGTTTGTTGAGCAAAATGCAAAAGACATCCAAAGACATCCAAAACCTTCTAACCCAATAATGTATTACTGTTAAACATTTTAAAATTATTTATTCCCTTTAAGAAGAGAAAAAAATAGCTATATTTAATGTATCATACCTCTCAAAAGAGCTTTCGCTAATTTTACCGACACTTTCTCGGAAGTCAGAAAACACTCTCTTACCTAAAATGTGGATGTTTCATTTGATAAAAACAAAGATATTCGGAATACTTTATGAGTCAAAAAAGCCAACACAGATTATTTTGTTTATTTAATTATTTAATGTTTGGACAGTGCTTTGCAAGCACAATACACACTTATTTTTAGTATTACTTGTGCATACAGCATCATCAGCAAGATACGAATAAAATGCTCTCAGCTTTGCAAGCAATTTTCTTGATTAATTTCTTTGTATAAAGCAGCAGAGGGAGCTCATACATTATTTTTGCTGTGTCACACACAAAAAAATGATAAATTACACGTGCACACACATATGCACACGCGCGTGTGTGGGTGACACGGCCCCGCACACGTATGTGCACATGCAGCCAGCCCTGGGACGAGCTGCACAGCTACAGTGGCTGTGCCTGCACTTGTCACACACACCAATAGGAGCAGATGTGTTCAGCAAAAGAGCTGGGAGTGAGGCCTGCATGGCCATGGCACACATCCTTAAGGGCACTCTTTCTGGACTTGTGCAGCCTGGTCCCATCAAGCTGAGACATCCATGTGTGCCTTGGGCGTGTTCAGTGAGCTCCCAGAGTGCTTTTTCCAGATGGGTTTTACCCAAGAGGAAGACAGCTGGTGTGTTCTGACCTTGATCCTGGATGCAAACCAAAGCTCAGCTGATGGGGGTGATCTGGAGGCACCATCAACAGCATGCACTTGATCCAGAGAAAGTCACCAGCACTAGAGCTGTGTTAGAAACTTCTAGGTACCTACCTGAGCTGATCTTCAGGTGTGGAAAAAATCAGATGGATGACATCAGTTTAGGCAATTGCATTCTGCTGGAGTGACATGTTAGGTGCCTACATGCCTTTTTAAATTTTCTCCTCAATCTGTATAATTTTTGCAGGAAATGTTTCACGCTGGAGGTACACTGAGAAAGAAGTACTGAAGTCACTTAAAGGACTGGACAAATTTCCTAAACTTCTTGGTTTTGCCTGATTGAATGAGTTCTTGAGAATATATGCCCTCAACTGGCCCCCTGAAATCTGTAAATCCAAAATATAAGGAGGGCTTAACGTAGTTATTGAGCAGACCCTAGCACTCTCTGAACAGCAAAAGTATAATTGTTATTTCCTTTAAGGATATGTAGAATATATCCTGGGCCAGCCAGGACCTTAAGAACATAATTTGGCTTCCCTAGGCACTACTGTTAAAGTCCAGGAGGAAGCAATGGGCAGTGGATAATGCAGGGATTGTGCTTTGGTTGAGGGCAAAGCCAGAAGGAAGCAGCTGGTGTACTGGACTATCCCATATCCTGCCATATACAGATGACCACCATTGAGGCCAAAGACTGAAAACAGTGGAAAAACTGGTCTGCCAATACCTTTTATTTCCAGGATGGGCAGGGGTACTGGGAACTTTGCACTACAGCTTGCTGGTTTTGCTTCCAGACTTGGACTGAGCAGATGTGAAGATGGCAACAATGGGACTGAAAAAAAACAGGAAAAAAACAGGTTATAAAATGAGAGAAGTGTGGGGACAGGTGGGAGCTGGAGGATGGGGCACAAGTGGGAAGAACAGACAAAAATGGCAGAAATGCTTTGTGATTTTACAAAACACACTTTCGAGGTGGGGCTTAGGGCAAAAGCAATAGATTCAGGGAGAACTCCTTGTCATATCTAAACCAGCTGGCCGAACTTGTAATGAAAAGCCCATAAACCATCACTGTGAGAGAGGAAAAACCACATTGTTTTTATTTGTCTGTAGAGCAAGATGTGTCACTGTATAAATAGTAATTAATAACATGTGCTGCAGCACTTCTGTGGTATTTTTCAATAATTACTGTTGTTGTAAAGGAGTTTAGTATGAAGTAAAACATCTCTATGAGGGAAAAAATTGCTACCTTTTTCCCCCTGATATTTGTGTAACTGAATTAAAAATACACAGATACATCGAGTCAAAAAAACATTATTCCTAGTTCAAGGAACTCAAGCTGAACACCTTGAAAAATCTCTCAGCTACATTGTTCTCTCATATGTTATGAGGATTTTTATTTCCTTTTAACAGCAGTAAATCGTCAAATGAAAGAGGCTTATATTGCACATACCATTGCGAGACGTGCTCATGATGTAACGTCAGAATGAACTATTTTTTAACCTAATATACAACAATTTAGCAGCATTAGAAGAACATAAAACAGATAAAAGTATAGCTTTTACAGCCATTCATCAATGGCCTTTTTTTGAAGAGTGCAGATACCTCCTCAGGCTAAGCATACATCTCTCTATTTCACATAAATACACAAAGTGACAGGGCTTCCAGTCAAAATAAACATTTGCTCAGTGTATACCTGATTTCCACCCATTTCATTCAACAGGAAAGATACTGAGGTTAACAAACACACTAATCTCTCATCTGCTCTAGGGATGAGGATGTGCCATATCCAACAACTTGTGATTGAGTGTGTTCGCAGTTTGCTGCTCCCGTGGATGTCCATGCTTTTGTATTGGTACTGTTTAAAAGGCAAACAAAAGAACAAGCCTAGACCTGGATCCAACTAAAATTATTTTCAGTTTCTAGAAAATAAGAATTGTTCATAAGAGTGGTTCAAGGGAGAAAGGACAATGTCTCAGGTTTGGGAACTGCACAGCTAGTGAGGAGAAAGGCTGAAGGAAGCACCATTTGGATGAAAATGCAACACAAGGCGATATAAAAATATCATTGCTCATTAAAAAGCAAAACAAAATAAAACAGAACAGAACAAAACAAAACAAAAAACCCATACAACATTGAACAGCACAAACCACCTACAATTCAGGGTAAAAACTTCAAGAGTCTGAGGCCCCCAAATCTCACTAAATCTGAGGAAATCTGTGGTAATTAGAACAGAAAGTAATTTTTTGCATTTGTGGCTCTGGCTGCATTGCCTTAAACCCTCTGTGGAGGGAAAGATGACCCTGCTGCCTTGGCCCGTCTCTCCAGAAGTTTGAAGGCGAACAAGGAGATCCAGCTGAAGGAGAACAGGAGCTGAGCACAGGTTTCTTACCTCCTGGGGCAGGGCTCATTGAGCATCACTGCACCACCACCATCAGGGCTGGCTCCCTTGCCAAACAGAGAATGAAAGGATGCATTAGCTCCTCTCTGAGTCCCATACCTGGCTTGCTAAACTTGTATTGCGATGCTTTGTCAGGTAAAATACATAATTTGGACATATTGTTTGATGATCTCACACTGGGATTTCACACCACCCTATTGAAGAAAATGTTGATTGAGTTATTTTAACAGTCATGATATTAGTTAAACCTGATTAACAGATTATCTTCCTCTGACATCACTTCTTTATTCTATTTACAAGCTAAATAAGCCAGACACTCAACTGATAAATGCTCATTTCCCTCCATCTTAATTAACTAAATATTCTTTTACTTAAACAATCCCTCATTTTTCCATAGACACAGTAATAGATCCATTAGAAGGGTCTATCTGCTACCAGGGATCTTTTATTTATGAGGACAAGTCCAAATGGTTACTATTTTTTAATGTTTTTATTTTCCTTGATACTGTACACCGTGTAATGGCTTTGGTCCAAACAGTAATCACACGATGGGTGCCGTTTCTTCTTTCTTGACCTATCACACTCCACATGATTTAATCCATTGTTTTGGATGTTGCCAATGATTTATTGTATGAAAAATGTAAATGATCTGGATGGCAGATGTTTTATATTTTCTGACCATTCATTTTCAGTGGGAATGTAATTAAAATTTATGAAGTGTATCTGCTGAATTGCATTGGCAATTGATGATCTCTTCCAGTGCTGTCTGTCTGGAGATGATGAGTGATTGTGGACAGTGAGATGTGTTGACAAGGGCAAAAACAGACGTGATGTTACTGTCATGAGTGAGGCTACCTGCAAAAAGGCAGTCATTTTTTTTCTCCCTTTTTTTCCCACAGGAAGAAGGTGGCAACCAGAGCTGTCTTTCTCCTTGCAAGACAGAGTACAAAGCCTCTGCACACTCCTGAAAGCTGTCACTCTTCACGAGTGCAATCTCTGTCTTTCTTAGCACTGGGCATCTGGAAGCCACGATACCAGTTATAACAGCCCATGTCAAGGATATTAATTAAATTCCTGATGGCCACCCAGAGAAGCTAATGAGTGTAAATTTCACAACATCCCAACTCATAAGGCAGCCCACTTAACCTTTTCAGCGTTGATATCCTTTCTCCAGGAGGGAAGTAAAGAAGTGAGCTGTTTGCCAAGGGAACACGGAGAGGAGGAAATACTTGGTCTGGCACAGTTTAAGATACAAACAGATCAGAACTGGATCTGCTGGATTCAGATATCCCACAACAGAATGGGAAGGGTTTTCTTTTTTCAGAACTGAGATCCTAGATAGCATTTTGCACAGAGTCCTTTTTGCTATGAATCTGAGTGGATCTCCTCACCTCACCTCCTTCTAGCTCCACGAGCAAGAGAAGCAGCTCCCTTTTTAACCCCAGTGAGGTATACTTACTGGACTTTGAATTTCCCCTGTTCTTGACATAGCACACCTCTTACGTTTCTGAGTGCTGTGGAGGACAGAATATGTAATTACTATCACCCCACCATACAGTTACCTCTAGAATAAATGCACAGACAGCCTAGATTAACATGTAGCGAATCATGTAAGTGCTATGGGACCAACACTTGGAACTGGGGAATTTCTGACACCCATCTTTATCATCAGGGATTTTGATCACTTGAATGTTCAAAGTGTTTTCTTAATTCACAAACCTCATTTAGGATATCTACCATTAGGCACTAATAAAAACGCCTTCACTCTAAAGTCATGTGGCCGCCTCATTACCAGAGGCTGGTAAATGAGGATTTTATTCCAAAAGCAAACCCCAAAGGTAGTTTGTCACAAATGCCCCAGTCCTACTGCTGTTGCTGACACCACTTCCAATATATTCTGCCACTATGGGTGGGGTCCAAATGAAGGTGATTGTAGCTGTCAGTTCTTGAGCTCTGCTTGTGCTGAAGTCAGTAGGCATTTTGCCATTCATTTCAAAAGCAAGCATTACAAGCTCAAGAACTAATCCAAGCTTCAGGCCTGGTAGTGATTGTGACATTTGACAATGTATGATTCAAAACAGACAAGGGATTGAAATGGCAGGTGCAGCAGATGGTCAAGATCCTATTACACAAAGGCCTTTTTTTTTCCATGTGTGCTCCCAGCTCGGCTGCTTTGGTGTGTCTCTGGCCTGTGACGTGCAACTGTGGCAGGAGAGAAGAAGAAATGAGGTAGTACTAGGGTCACAAAGTCTGGCTAGGCAGATTTTGGAAAATCCCAAGGGGATAATCACAGTACAACTGATACTACAAAATGCTTAGTAAATACTGCAGAACTCTGGGAGTCAGCAAGGTTAAATTCTTCTTTTGGCATCACTGCTGTCTTGTTCGGTGCCTCAGTTTACCTATCTGCACTTTTAGGTAACATGCCTTACCTGGCTTTGTGTGCCAAAACTTCATTCATTAATACTGATGTCAAAGAGGACATTCAGCACCTCACAGGAGGCCCAGTGCACCTGCATTAGTTAGCCATAAATCATGGGAAACAACACTTTGAAGTGTCAGGGAGATTTAATGTGGGATACAGAACAGAAGGGGAATGTGATGAACTGAGCTCCAAGCCCCAAATAAGGAATTTAAAATGCACCTTACCCTTAAAAGTGTCAGCAAATGAAGAAAAAGAAGAGTGGGGAAGCCCCAAAGGCAGCAATTTTGAATGCTTTAGTTTTCTCTATTGACTTTAATTAAGCTCACCCAGGATTGCAGGCCTGTCACTTGGGGAACCTTTCCATAAAGAAAAAAGGAGTTTGCTCCCCAGGTGGGTTTTCCCAAGTTTCTCAGGCTCTTACCACAATATATGCCTGGCATCCATGACAGGGTTGTCAAAAATAATAGCTAAGGAATTCACTGTCTGTCATTCCAAAATAATTATGTATAGGGCTTTACTTGCACTTGAGATGGGTTATATATTTCATTGAGAAAACCCATGTAGACTAAAACATTTATTTATATGTATGCATGTAATATATGAAGGCTGAAGAGATTAACAGTCAAATAAAAAATATGGGGGAACATTAGTCTGTATACATGCATGTGAAACTTGTTGCGAAAGAGGCTGGAAAGCAGTATCAGTCCAAAACTTGTTAATTACAAAATGCATTAATGCTTTATTAGCCATTTATCAGTAATTAATCACCTATTCTGATGTAAATTTCAAGCATACAAATGCACCACGAAAATTGTCACCTAAATATAGCCAAGTTTTAAGGGTCAGCAGAACCACAGCAAAGATAGCAGCAGATTCCCCTCAGCTGTCTGGAATAGTCTTTTAGTGCCTCAGCATCATGCCTGTGTCTAGGCATGCAATAGTTTTTGGGTGCTTTCAAAGTCAAAAGAGTGTGGGGAAAAAAAATGAGGAGAGCTTGCAAGCAGAAGGGGAGGAGGTGGTATACTCAGTGGTATTCTTCAGGTGCACAGTTTGAATAAAAATGCAAAACAGGATGCTCCCATTCAGTAAATATTATCATTTTTATTCACTCATTAATTAAGTTGCTTAATTGCTGCTGTCAAAAGACTCTTGAGTTTGTGACTGGGGTTGTTGCACTGTTTTGATAGTAGCTGAGGAAAGAAAAAGGCTTGTTCTTTACTTGATAATAAGGAGGCACTGGTTGTAGGAGATCATAACGAAGCTGCAGAGTTGCATATGGAAAAAGGTAGATATTTACAGGAAAAAAGGAAGGGGATAGGTAGGTTTTATTTAATACATCAAATCTTATTTTACCAATGTGATTGATGCACCGTAACTTGTGCATTATTGTTCAATTTGTTACTCCATGAAAATAATTTTAATACAAAGTATTACCCGTGTTTTAGTCTAACTTCCCAAGAGGGTCCAGAAATGGAAAGGGACTCAAGCTTCATTGTTCAACACAATTGTAGATATTTTCTTTTCAGATCTGTCTCCAAAAGATTAATGTAAGCTGGTTTGGGTACTGTCTCTTCCAGGACACCAGACTGACGAATGACCAATGCTTATGGTATATTATTCATACATTTCTGAGACAGTACCTATTCATGCCAGGATGATCATCAGCCCCATGTCATTCAAGACATTCTTAGAATTGATGCCCACTTTACTGCAGACCTCTCACATCTCAGCATCACACTGATGAAGTGCTGTGGTCATGACACATGAAGATGTCTTTGCAAATGAAAATGAGACTGACCTGGCTGACATGGGCCAGGACCACCAATAACCATTTATTGATTCTTATTATTAAACAGACTAAATAGAAGACAGCTTTCAAAACAGATTGCTGATGATGGGCTCTGGTCCAATCTGAGTCAGATCATTACATGTGTGTCTATACCTGTATGGAGGTCTGGAGATGTAGTAGGTTATGCTTGTCTCAGATTGGCTCATGAGTCACAGAAGGAAAGACTGCTGTACACAGACAACTAAGCAGAAACTGCTGATCAGAGAGAGAGTAGTGCTAGGATGATGGATGTGCTATTTTACCTAATGACTAACAAAGAAACATGTAGCTTATCCCTCAGTTCAAAAGTCAAGCCTGCAGTTAGATCTTTATGTCTATTCTCTGTTCCCTCTTTTTTTAATCCTCTGTCATGAAGCAGGTGATCACCTAAAGGACTTACTTCTGCTCAAGAGGAAGAATTTTGCTTAGTGATGAAACTCCTTTACCCAGGCACAAATGGGTGTGGCCTGCTCTGTGCACCATGCAGAGACTGTCATGGCAGGGTCTTTGTGTTTTTGGGTGTCTCACACTGCCTTATGCTGCTGGCTGGGATAAATTTCAGAAATGGGTTATGAAGGTCTTCAAAACCTTTGGCAATACTTTCATTACATCTCCAGCTGTCCAGATACACTCCTTAAAGTCTCCCATCCTTCTGTTGATAAGACGCTACAGTTCGCACTGAACTGTGCAATAAGTTTAGTAATGGACACAAAGGTTCTTAAGGAGAGAAGCAAATCCAGTACACTGTTATGAACATTTCATATCCAAACATAGTTTTTCTGAGCTGAAAGGCTATTGGTCCACAGCACCACACAGTCTGTCTTACAGGTTCCTTGAAAAAAAAAAAAAAAAAGTGGCATTAATTAAATGACTTACAGGTACTTGCTGCATTCATTACTTTTGATTCCACCTAAATGAAAGGAAAAAGCAAAATTACTATGAAACATTCCATCCCACACACTGGAAACTGTGAGCAAACAAAAGTTTTCAAACATTTCAAACCTCTGAGTTATTATTATTCTGAAAAAAAATCATAAAATATACCCATTCATCTTACTAGATTTTATGGGTCAGTATAGCCTCTTTAAAATCTGAAGGCCTAAGAAATGTAAGGGTGCTGACTGATGAGCTGGGACAGCCTTACCTCAGGATAAACTGAAAGGTTGGCAGCTCCAGCTGTCTGCTCTGCTCCTGGTGTCCAGATGTCTAAGCTGCTTGTCAATCAGCTCCCAAACCACTGCAGTTTACAGGGCAGACTTTGCACTGCAGCCGTCACTGGTATTGGTATGCCTTAAAATGCTTCATTGTAATCACTAGCTGAATTCTGTGGACAATGACACAGGATAGAAAGAGATACCTTTACCACCAGACCCCAAAAAGGCAGTCCCGAGTAGTCAGAGTCCAAATGTACTTAAATGTACTCCATATCTGCCATTGTGCTTTTTATAAAAACATTCAAAGCACTAAAACATGCATTTAATTGCAGTACAAACCTAAAGCATTCACAAGCTGCTTTTCCATAGAGTTTCTGCCATCAGTGCCTGGAATTGGAAATTCTGTGGTATTAAGAATTGTGTCTCTCACATCCTCCTTTGCTGACCCTAACAACCTCTGCCAGCCTGCAATGACAGTGTTGGAGCACCTGACCATCTTGCTATTTTGGGACACAGGATGCTGTCACTCATACTACTCTCTCTATACCTCCTGTCCCTGTTTGTGAATGCAGCAGTGAACTTAACCAAGGAGTTTAAGTGTAAAGAAATGTAAGTTTTGTCTCTTCTTCTCTGATGTGAGCAAATACCTTTGCTTCACCTTTCCCTTGGCCTTCCTGATATCTCTTGTCATGCCATCTTTTCCTTCTCTTCTGTCTGCTACTTCCGTCATCCAACATGGAGGGCAGAAGCTACTAGAGTCACTGTGAAAGGACACTGATTTTCAGAAAAAAAAATTGCTTCTTAGCTCTCCCCAGCAGAGTTCCTCAGGTGTATTTTGAAGCTTATTTAGGCTTCTCTTTGTCTCCAGTGACCAGTGGTTAAATTATGCTCTGATAAAAGGAGAAATGAGCCAAAAGAAGGGACCTAAATTTAACTACAAGGGAAAGCAAGTGATGTAAGTTCTTGATATAAGTTCTCAAACAGCCACCTGGACCTGAGTAACTCCTTAAGTAATTTCCTGATATAGCAGTGGTAGGCTCTGCCTAGAGACAGTGTAATAAATTGCCGGAGCATGTTATTCCCTGAGGACCCAGCAGGCGAGCACACTGAAAGCTTCCCTGGAAAAAAAAAAGAAAAAAAAAGGTTAAAAAAAAAGTATAGAAAAGCACAAAGGTTCAGCTGCTGTCCTTGCGCTTCTGTTTCCTTATCATTTCCCCCAGCACAACATAGGCAGACCAGAGGATTCAGAAACAGGAACAGACACCTTCTGCACCCTTTGTCACACGACTCCAAGATATCAGCACAATTCCCAAGCCTGGCAAGGGTTTCCAGAGCCATCAAGCAAAAGCTACTGCTCACTGGTCCAAAACAGAGGGGACATCCCCATCTGACACCAGTAGAAGTCCCAGAGTGACTCCACAGTTTTCCTTTGGTTTGTGCATCCAGAGACAATCTGAGAGTGGCAGGGTCTTGCAGGGGAGAGACCCTGGTTGCGCCTGGAGGGTCCAGGCCAGGAGGAAATTATGACTAAATTGTTAAGATGTGGCTGCACCCTCCAGCATGGGACAAAACTCCTGCCAAGGTTCAGCAGACAAGCCTTCTTCGGCTTGGTGCTGTATGTGAGAGAAGACAGCGATGATGCTGTGGGGCTGAGCTCAGCCATCCTCCAGCCCCCAGTGTCCGACGTGAAGCTGGAAGGAGGCAGAGATGGGTTAGGAGGCCTCCGGGCCCCGCGGAGCCCCAGTTCACGCCTTGGTGCATGTGTGGGAGTTGAAGAGGGGGTCAGGGGGTGAGGGAGAGTTCATCCCCGGGCTGAGCGATGGCCCTGCCCGCACGGGAGGGGGACGTCCCCGGGCCCCGAGAAGAGTCACTGGAGGTTCATCCCGCCGGGGAGGAATTCTTCCCAGCAGTAGCCGTCCTGCTGATGAATCGCCCCTCGCACGGGGCTGGTGGCCTGCGCGCCCTGCCCTCTCCCGGCCCCCGGCAGCCGCGGGCCGCACCCGCCATGGCCTGACGGGCGCCCGAGACGAATGAGCCCCTGAGAGGGACCGGGGCACGGCATGGGGGGAGCGACAGCGTCTGCCCGCTGCTGCACTCACTCCAGCTCACCCGGCGGGGGGGGAACAGGCGGTGCTGGAGCTGTGTGCCTTCCTCGGGAAATCCCAGCAAAGCTCGAACGCTCCTCGCTCCACCCCACCTGTTGTTGCTGAAGGGAGCGCGGTCAGTGACCGAGGCAGGTTTTCTCTTAGGTCATTCAAAAAGGCTGAAGTTCTGTTCAGACGGACCTGGGGCACAAAGCGCTGACTATCTGACACCAGCCCTGACTGCACCAGGCTGGGATCATGCTCCAGATGTGGGAAGACTGGACTGCCCAGCTAGGACCACGGGTATCTCAAAAATGATGGCACCTTTCAGGCTTTCATGTGGAGCAACAAAAAACCATGACTGCAACTCAAGCGATGGTTTTGCAGCAGATTTTAGCAGCAACAAGAATTTTCTGTTTAAAGGGGCTTCAGAACAAATACTTTGAAAATTTTTAAATATATATATTTTATTATATGTTTTTATAAAGAAGTAGTGAGAAATGGAAGTGATTATTTTATCTTCCAATTGAACCATGGTGGATCAAAGCAAGAAAGTATGTATCTCAAAACTGACACATCCCTAAAAATTTCATGATTGTTGCTATTTGATGTGACACGTCACAGAATTTTATGTCAAGCTGAAGAAAATGTGACAACTTATATGTAGTATTTTCAGAAACAGAGTTTAAATGCAATATTGAGAAGTGTATCTGCAGGGTTTTTAAACCCTGCTTCTTCCTAGACTTAAGAAAAGCAACCCCATATGCTTTAAACTTCTGCACCCCATTAATTAAAGACAAGGCTTTAAAGTAATACTAACAATAATTGGCTGGATTAGAAAAGGCTGTGGGTGAGCTGAGAAGTTACCATTGCACAAATATTAATAAATCACTCTTCCTGTAATTAGCAAGAAAAAAGGAAAGTGCAATGTGGTAAGCTAGTAGTCATTTGCAAAAGTATGTTGGCTACAGCCTGTCATCCCTCTTCCTTTTCCTTTCCCTTTCCACACACACGTCCTTTCAAACCAAGATACAGCTGCTGATGCCATTCATAAGTAAGAGACCAGCAAGAGCAAAACAGGATTTTCAAAAGGTCGGTAGAAAATTAGGAAATAAACCAAATGACCAAGATTGTTAATAAGTGATTAATATGGTATTGTTACCAGAAATGGAACAGTTTAGCCTCACAGTCTCTATACCAGTTCTTGAAAGGTGCAATTTTCTAATGATGTTAGGCAGTGTAGCAGATGCTGAGCACCCCTCATTCTTTGCTCAGCACTTTCCTAGATATAGCTCATGTGGAAAGAAAGAATCATAAAGAGCTCTAAGCCTTCCCCTAATGTTGGGAGAAATCCAGCATTTGAAAGCTTCCAAAATAAAGTCAATAAATAAGAGCAATGTTTTGTAAAGCAAAAATAATCTCGTTTAAGAGCATCAGTAAGAATGCTATCTAATTGTTTTCTTTTTGCAAGCAAGGAAAATAGCTATATGGTTTTCTTGCTTGAGCACACACAAGTAATCCAAGGTGCAAAATAATCACAGCCTCCCTGATTCAACAGATTTCCCAGAGGTAGATTCTGATGTACAGTTCTCCTGGATGGTTTGTACACCTTCCCTTAGCTTATGATCATTCTGGTTTCTGGGTGTCTCTCTTTTGTGCTCAAGGGCTCCCCTTCCTATTTCCAGCAACATATCCCCCTGCCTCTACACTGCCTCTTGTCACTTTTGTACATGCTGAAGGTTCTCCTCAGCATTTCTAAATAACCTCTGCTCTTCTATTTTACTATCAGTGAAACTCTGTTAAAGACAAGTTTTCCTTTAAGTGGGAGCTAACTGTTACATTCTAGGTAAAAAAAAAAGTTTCAACTTGTTTTCCTAAAACCAAAACCCAAAAAACCAAAACACTAAAAACCAAAACCAAAA
>VXBB01012047.1:741874-797169 GCA_013399915.1 Illadopsis cleaveri
AAAAAAAAAGCACTTCAAAGCATTCAAGCATTTAAAAAGTTCATGTCTTTATTCTAGATATCCCCTGGTGTTTTTGGCTCCTAAGTCACAATATTATGAAATTCTGCCACCCTATATCTCTGCCCTTTGGCACACACAAGTTCCATTGACTTCAAAGGGAGCTGTGCATGCACAACAGTGACATGTAAAGTCTCCTCAATCCTTTAATCTTCAAAGAATTTAGTATTTATTACTACCTCAAAATAAAAGTCTTCCTTTTCCTTAAGAATAATCTAAGAATATTGACCATCTCCTCAGCAAAGCACTTAGGCACATAGTAAAGTTTAGGCAAGAGAATATTCACATACTATAAGATACATGCACTTTTAAGTCAGTAGCACTGCTTAAATGTTTGAGGCTGGGCATGTGTTAACACTGACTAAATCAGGACCACAGGAGAGAAATTCCTTCACCAAAGAAACCAGATCACAGGGAGTACAACAACTCCTTCTTCACCCTCACATCCCAAAAACCTAGGGTAATCATTGCCAGCATTTGTAACGATTTTATTCTGCTTCTGAATAGGTTGGGTGTGTGCATTCCAGGGATCAGAGGCCAACTTGAGTCGGCTCTGTGCCCTTCCCGTGGTGGAGGGTTGAAGGGTTACATGGGTGATCCCACCATGGGCTGGGCCTGCAGCTGCACAGTGCCATGCTGTTCCACAGAGGCAACCTGAGGAAACACCACAGCTCATCTTCCTCTAGATTTGCATGGCCCAAGGCCAATCCACTTCACAATGACATCAATGTCAAAAATTCCATAGACTTTAGTTACATTCTTTGGGTAAAAGAGTTTTATTTGGAGTAGCCCCTTTATTTCACACTTGTCTTTACAGCACTCATTACACTCTTGAAATTCTGTAGCTGCCACAATTATTATTCTTACATACTCTGCAGTTTTTATAAGCATCACCAAACAATGAGAACCAGATAAATACTAGTATGTACCACAAGTGATGCAAGAAAAGAGGGTGAGATTTTGGGGCTGGGGAGTTTTTCCATCCACAGAGCATTTTTTGCAGCACAGAAAGAACAAAGAGAAATGATGCTGTTTATTTTGATGGTTCTGAGAAGCTAACA
This sequence comes from Illadopsis cleaveri, assembly GCA_013399915.1. Taxonomy (NCBI): domain Eukaryota; kingdom Metazoa; phylum Chordata; class Aves; order Passeriformes; family Timaliidae; genus Illadopsis; species Illadopsis cleaveri. The sequence goes on from VXBB01012047.1 coordinate 742,993, forward strand.
TTCACCCCGCTCATCCCAGGAGCAAACAGCTGGCAAACAGCTGACAACATAGATATCAGTCAACTCCCACGTAACTCACAATATAATACAAAAAAATATAGGTAATAATGATATGACATGACAGGATGCATCTTTGATTGTGTGTGTTAAAAAAAAATAAAATCTTGCAGTATATGGAAAGGATTCCAAGAAGTCTTCTTTTCTCTTTTTGCCTCTTGCTTTCCTATTTTTGTAACGTGGTTGCATATTTGTGATTTTTCTGTAAATTATGGTTTCTATTTGAAACATTTTTCTCTAATTTCCATATTCCCAAAAAGTCATTTTACTATTTATGTGGTCAAATCCCCCCTAATGTGATTTGATGGCACATAAATAGTAGTACGACTTTTTATGTTGTCTATTGCTTATGTAGAGTTTCCAGAAACCCTATATTATAGCCTTGTATTAAACCCTGATAATTTTCAGGGGTCATCACTATAATATATGGCTGGAAGACTGCTATTGTGATGCTGTTGTCAGCCAAAAACCTTGCCTTCAAATGTGTGCCTCAACCAAACTATAACATAAATCAAAATATGTGTCTGCCTAGCCGTATATCTGTTGTGTGACTTAAAATATTTTTATAATTCTGGGTGCAGGACAGAACACTGGGGACTTTCCTTAACCAATGTTGGAAAGACGTAAACGTTAAAAAAAGAAATTATTATAAACGTCTAAATGTTAAAATCCTATGGCAAAAATGAGCATCCCTGTACATTTTTCATAAGACTCTAAGCTTACTTTGCATGGTAAACCTCATGCTACTGTGTGTAACTCTCTACCTCAGCCACTAATATACTGACCCCTGGACCAAGTGCTTGATAACTCTCTTACCCCTTTACACACACTCACCTGTGCCCCACCCCCTTTCCCCCCCAAAATACAGAGATTTCTGCATTGGTCTATGATCACCTTGGGGATGATTAAGCTAGCTGATACTAGCTGACAGATGATGCCAAGTGGCACCCATACTTGGGTGGAGGTGTTGGTTTTAAGGGTCACCATGCATAGGGTTCACAGATCTGGTATTTTGGAACAGAATCACGTTCTGGTTCAAAGACAAACACTAAACCTATCCACACTTAAGTGTTCCAGTAGGAGATTTTAAGACATTAAGACTTTCCTGCTCCCTTTTGCATTTCCAAGAGTGCCATCAGCTCAGAGTGTGAACACCAGACAGCTCTGATCCTTCCTGGAATATGGGTCTCTGTTTATTTTATTTCAGGCATTCCTGGATGTCACAATGTGGCCATTTCACACTTGTTCTGGTGCAGGAATAAGGGGGCAAATGTGGACTGTTCATATGCAGTGCAGTGCTGTGTGTGAGCCTCTCTCACCCACAGGTACCAACGGACCAGGGCTCTGTTCTGCTCTGTGGGTGCTGCCCGAGTCCTAAGGTGCTTTTGGAAAAAAAACCCAAAGAACATTATCCACTTCTATCCCCCTTGTGCAAGGTAATTACAGAATATATGGAAAATTCCAGAGGACAGTGGCCTCCATCACAGAACCAGTGAAGTTTTTATGAAGCTCTTCATGTCTATAGCCAAATTTCGCAAAGCTGTACAAAGTGTGCTTCCTCCTCACACCACCAATTCTATCAAATCTGATCGAGCTAACTTGTGGGAGTTAGGAATACAAACACAGGATCAGGACTATAGCATGTGAAATCCTCAGAGATGAAAGTGCGACATAGTTTGAAAATAGTATTTCTATTAATAATGAATGTTCTCAATTTATACCAGATTTTGTAATCTTTCTGGTTACACAGCGTTCCTCTGTTGTTTTTGTCCCAGATGCTCTCCTTTCTGAATGATTTGGTTCCCTTTCACAAATGAGCACTCCCTACTCACCCTGGGGAAGGTGCTTGAGGGAAAAGGGCAGTTTAAATTACAAAACCAGGGAACTGACTCTAATAAAGTGCAGGGAAAATCCATGCAAATGTGGCCCTTAATTTCTTAGGCCTCTGCAACTTATCAGTACCTTTCAACAGGGCTAATGTCAGGTACTGTACAGCATTCCTTATTTTCAGAAAACTGTTTCCTAAGGTCCAGATGATGTTATAAGTGGTATAACATGACTCAAAGTAGTTTTGCCAGATGTGATATCCCCTGTTGCAGCCTCAAATAGACTGAGAATGAGGAATGCATGCTCCATTAATTTCCATTGGAGTGAAGAATGCATTACTCCTTTGCCATTCCCATACTAAGAAATCTTCACATAGTCACAGCTTTATTTTCTTTATTCAGGAAGCCATATATTCCAGCGTAATCCTATATTTGCTTTTGGAGGATGTTCACTGACTTTTCCTTTGTCACTTCTGCAACACATATGCGCAGTCCTGTCTACACACACCGACACAAATTATGTCCTCGAGGGAATATCTACAATGACCTGTTACTTTCAGTATTTCATAGCTGGTTTTCTCCTTCCAGTGATTAAACCCACAAATTTAGTTAATGTACAGAGCAGGTTTCGTGCATAAATCTACCCCCCATAATTGCTTTTAAAATGCTGGAACCACTTTCAGATGCTGTCATCCATTTCTTAGGCAGTGGCCTCCTTCTTTCGTGCCTTCAGTAAATCAAAATTTACATGACTATTTCCCACCAGACATTTGTGTAAGGTAGATCAGTTCTTTGTGTGGTCTTTTTAAATAGCATTTTTAGTGGATTTTGGGAAAAAAAAAAGATACAAATATAAATAAAAAGCAATTACTAGGAAAACTCCTAAAGGATGGTAACTACTGAACATGTTAATAGAGGAAGAAACTCATGACATATCTCTCTCACATTGTTAGACTGGTCATTACAAATTGTTCACCTCACACCACCATTTTGAAATGTTGCTTTATTATTAAAAGTGTCAGTAACATGGCCTTTTCTGAATTAACTCATCTTCACCTCTAAATGACAAGAAAAAGGGATATGTATCTTTTTAGCCAGTCAGCAGAATTGCGCTAAGTCACAGTTTGCTAGTCCCCACGCTCTGCTATTCGCACACAGAAAAGGGTGTTCTTTCATAGTAAAGCTTAAAAACTGCAGTGATGGTATTGTAATAGATACCATGTTACTACAATTTTGCTGATATTATAAAGATTATCTATTAAAAATTCTTGTGTGCATGGGGGATATGTAGTCTAGGTAAAACCAATTTGCTTATATTAAGAAAGAGGTAGCAAGTACACTCTGCTTTCTGTTTTCACAAGTTCTAAAAGTTTCTTTGCTTGACAGCTCAGAATCTGTAGCTTCCCCTGGATTCCCTAATCCTTGCCACAAATGGGGAAAATTTTGACCATATTTATGCCAGACTTTGCCAGAGATGTTATTCATTTTCAGTACTCAGTGGTTGAATCTTTGTTTAAGTGAGTTTGAAACATATCTAGTGTTTCTCACAAGAAGAATATAGAGTGCACCAGAGAGGTTAACTCTCAGTTCATCTCAGGTACTCGCTTCCATCATAAAAATGTATTAGCAGAAAGCTGGAAATGCAGCCCAGATCTTCATCTGATGTAAGCTGATATACTTCCACCAATTTCATAAACTATGATGGGTTATTTCAGAGGAGGATCTGTCACAATCCATCACTGCTTTGAAAATTGTATGGGGTGATAATCACCGAGAATATTGCTATATGTCTGACATATTGCACAAATATTGCTCAAATGTGGTGTGTTGTTTCTTTCTTGTGTAGCAAGTCACTTTGCAGTGCATGAAAAATACTAAAATTAGCATGATGCTAGTAATTTCCTGATTGATAAACTAATCTCATAGGCTGAAACCTGAGAGTGGCAGAAACATGTAAAAAGGTCTCAGGTTCAAAAAGAGAAAAAACAAGCCCTTAAAATATAATGAAACTTTTCTAAAGCACAGATACAGAGCTGAGCTCAATTTCATGAAGATTACTTAGTCACTTACAGCACAACTGAAGTGTTGCCAGCATGACCCAGGTTCCAAGTTTCACCTGACAAAATATTTCAGGCAAAGAGGCAGCAGAATGTTGCCATCCTCCCCACCATGAGGCCCCCATGCCCTGAGACCCAAGAGCCAAGGCTTCTCATCAGACTCCTTTCTCATGAGTGCAACCCAGCAGTTCCCTAGGGCATGCCTGCTTATCAGACGTGGTTTGAAAGCAGTGAGTAGTCTGGATGCCCAGCCCAAACATGTGACAAGTTGTAATGATACGTTCCTTGCAGGATTTCTCAACCAGACTAAGGGCAAAAGGAGTGTGGAAGCCTCCCTAATGGAAACTGTCCTTTGGAAATCTTCAGTGTCCTCTCTACTGCAGGTGTAGTTCTTCCTATTGCTGCCCGTGCTTGCCTTCTCATTTGGCTTCTGCTGCTCCAATCTCTTCCCAGGCTGGGACATTATGATATGTTTATTAATGGAAGCACGGACTTCTGTTGTCCACGTCTTCCTATAGTCCAGTGGCATCAGCACAGGCACTTCTTTTGCCCTTTCCTGTTCTATTCATGATCATGAACAATGGCAGAATCATGGTCATGGCTTGCACCCTCCTCCTAATGACCATTCTGCTCATTATCTCAATTCTGCTTGTTCTTATTTGCTGCTGTTGATTGCCCACCCTGTGCCAACTTTGCCAATGCTGCAACACCGACTAACACCTCATTTGAAACTGCACCACACACATAACTGCACAACAGAAGAATGGGCTGCAATCAGAGCACAGTTTTCATACACATTAGCCTTGCATGGCTGAAATGGAGCAACATTGGCAGTGAATCTGCAGTTCAAACCTCTCATTAGTTTGTCTATGAAAAGTACATTGGACCCTTTGCTGTTGCATTTTCCATGATAGGGAGCATGTACTAATTCACAGACAGCCTGCACCCTCAGCTTTCTAACTGCTATATCTAAAGAGGAAGGATGCAGACCCAGGGGCAGGGGAGATGTTCCTTGCTCCACCACAGCTCCTCAGATTATTGTTTATAAAATGATGTGGGTCTTGGGGACACGACAGATCACATCTGCATAACTCAACTGCAGTGGCATGGCTGCAAAAAATATTACTCTACTTGAAAACTGGATTTATTTCTTTTTTTCACATGGGAAGTGGCTCACTCAGGCCAACTCTGAGTGATGCTACTCAGATTGGGCAGATGTTGATAATTTACCTCTTGCATCTGATGGTGAAATGCCACTGTAGGCCATGGAGTCCAGAACAGAAGGTTGAGAAGCACTTGCAGACTCAGGTTATAAAGATGGATGAAGAGCAGAGATTGTTACTGCTTTCCATCATCTCAACTCCTAAGCCCTCCTTTTACAACACACTATTTGACTTCTCAGTTTTATGAACTGCATTGAGCTGAACGAAGAGTTCAAAGCAGATGGGCTAATTTACCTCTTTCTGCTCACATTCTATGGACAGACTGTGGTTTCTTCCCCTTTACCAATTATGTGAGTTTATCTGACAAAGTGTTTTTCATAAAACAGTTAATCAGGACTATTCAAAAATATATGCCAAATTACTTAGATAATACTGGCCACATGAGAAACATGTTCTTTTCTTCTCTCAGCTGATTGGATATACTCAGACACATATCACAGCAAATATTTATATCTACACTATTAACATTCTACTTCAGCCTATTACAGTTTTGGTGCTCTACTGTATTTGTAGCTCTAATAATTTTAAAAAGCTTTTTAAAAAATTATTTCAAAACATATATCTCTATAATAAATAATACAGATAGACTACCATCAATCTGGGCACTCAAAAATTATTGCAAAGCATGAGAGTTTCTACCTTCCCTTCAAATGATTTCTAATGTGGTAGTATAATCTTTCCTTTTCCATTTATTATCCTATTTATAATCTTCTACTAACCTTTATGTTACCATTTGTTCCTGGTGCTTACTCAAATAGGGAACCTGAACTTAAATCCTTCCCTGGGGTCTGGCAAAGATTTAGGTGCCACTGACTGCTGCTCTGCCCTTCCTTGCATGGCAGACCAAAAAGTATGTGGATTTATTCTTGCCCACAAAGATTCCTTCCCATTCAAAATATTCAAAGTGCCACAGGCACATAAAAGGTATTCCTTTGGCTGTATGGGCCCATAAACACTTCACTGAGAGCAGAACCTTGTTTTCTCAATGGGCCTATGTGGATAAAATTGAATACTATGGAGGGAAGTAAAATCAGGTTATAAAAACGTACCCACCCATCACTTCATGTACTGTACCTGCCACAGCCCAATCCTGTCTTGCACCGCTCTGCATCCAGAGTAGCTCCATTAAGGCCATCATATTTTGGACTTACCCCGTGTCATTAGGAGAGAGAGTTTGATTGCATGCAGCCACTTCATATCATTTCTAAGCAGAGGTAAGGGACCTTACCCTGGACTTTGCAATCCCAGCTACAAAAGACCTACTTACCTTACACATGCTCTCACAGACATACAAGCCCTAATGTCATCAGGCAGATGTTTCCCTTTGCTCAGGTGATCTGCAAGTACTGACACACATTTCCTGGTCTCCCATCCCCTATCCTCCCACCCCTTTAATTTCTGCTCCATGCTTTTGGATCTCAGTCTGAGCTATTTCAGCTCTAAGCCAGAACAGACTGCACAGAACTGCTCCCACAGATGATGAAATTATATGAGATACAAGATGTGATGACACCAATATCTGTATGAGTATATATGGCCTTTATGGCTGGTGCAATGAAAACGTGGAAAAATCTTGCCTGAGAGGAAATTTTTTCCTCTCTGGGTTTTGGGGTTTTGGTGCATTTTCTGAGAATTTGTTCAGCCCAAGACAGAGAGTTTTAATTAAACTTTCCACTGTGACCAAAGCTCAGACCATGTTCATGACACTGCTGCTACAATCCCAGCTGCCCTGTGTCACAACCAGCAACAAACTAAGACCAGGACTAGTGGAGGGGTGGGGGAGAGGAAGATGCTTTCTCCTCCACCTGCTGCATGCCTCGCATCCCCTGCACCACATTCCAGATCATCCTTAGCTCTCCCCTTCTCGCCTCTCACTGCCAGGTCCTGTCCCAAGATGGCTTGTTGCCAAGGAGAATGAAACAACCAAGTTCCCGATACACCTGTGACCTGCAGCAGTGAATCCAGGCTCAGCTGCAACCTGGCATACACTCATTGTCAGAAGCATTCTCTTTATTACCAGAATAGGTGGTGCAGGCCTGAAGCACTGCCCTTGCCCAGCCAAAACCGTAACAGGCACACCTTGCTCCTGACAGGTGGAGAACTTAGCAGCGCAGTACACCTCCAGCACCAAAAGTCAGCACTGAAAGCAGACAAGTGCCATCACTCCCCCACAGGTACAGTGAGTAGGGCAAGGAAAGGGAGAAGTTTTGCTTGGAGGGCGGTGGGGAAGGGAAGAAAGGGACTAAGGAGTACATGCACCCACATGTGAAGCTGTGACAAACAGTCGTGTGATTTATCATCATACTCCCACTTGTAACTCTAACCTAACAGTGTGTCATCTTTACTTTTCATGTTATTTATTTACAAGTGCATTTTCAGCATCAACCCTTTCATTCATTAATCCTAATGTGGCCTTTTTCAATGTCTACTTACCATTTTAAATACTTACTATAATTTACAGGGCTTTCTTGAACACATCCAAGGTATATTATATGGGGCTAGCTTAATGGAAAGTCTTGTACACCAAAGCAGGAAAAAAGCACATTTAATTTATGATGGCTTTGAATTTTGCTCATAATTTACTTCTGGAGAACTATTCATATAAAGCCACACCAATGAGAATTTTCAGTGGCGATGTAGAAGGGAAAAACCAATAAATGCTGATCTTATTATTCATTTTTATTTTGAAAGCATTGTTGCACTCTGGGATTATGTAAACTACTTATAACTTGGCAAAGAAATTTTTGTGTCTCATTATGAAAGAAATGCAGTGTAATGACAAGTGGGCCATAGCAAGACCTTGTTTCAGGTGTGGTCCTAAGAACAGTATATAAAACACTTTGATATTAAGAGTCATAAGTTGTATTCATCCTTCACCACACCAGTGTTCAACAGGAGCTGAAGAGCTTCAGCACAAACTCATGCCTAAAATTTGCAGCAGTCCTACACAAAGAAAAGGCTCTTTCATCTCACTCTTTCCTTCTCCTGATTCATTACCAAAGAGGGGTATCATCAGTTTTTGCACCACAATATCAATTCCAGTGCGACCTCATGAAACACTAAAACAGACGGGGCTGATGATGTAATGGACAAAATAAGAAATGTTGCATAGATATGATTTTTTTTTTTTAAATAAGATTTCTTGAAAACCATCCCATTTTAGGCAGATATCCTGCTTAAACCGTAGAGAAGTGGGACCCTGAGAAACCTTTCCTAGGCAAGCATCACAAAGAAATGGATTGAAGATGGGAAAAACTGGTCACTGAATGCAGGCATAAAGCTGAGCAGCAGCTCGGGTGATGCTGTGGGAGCACCTTTGGGGTTCACCTGCCTGGAGCAGTCATGGTACTCCTGCCCACAGCTCAGCTCACAGCCCTGGCTCTAGTTTGCACTGGCAGAGAGCTGGCATGCCTCAGACTATAGAAAATGTGGATGGGGATGAAATGCACAGCCATAATTCTCTGTGCTTCACAGAGGAAGTGTGCTGGGTGCAGGCAGATGATGCAGCCAGGTTGCTGTCAGTGGATGAAGCGGCTCACTTGCCTGCATCTGTCTGTCACATAGTGGGAAAGATCTCCCTGCTCCTTCCTGCACTTTGTTTGATCTCCAGCATCTTCTGCTCCCTCACCCTCTCCATATACTCCTTCCCCATCCCCTTGGCAGGATATTCATGATGTGAGAGGACAGACCGTAGAGAGACCAGAAGGCAGGTATGCCCTACTCTGAGCATTTCTTGGGCCGCTGCCACTGTGTTTCTGATTCTGAAGCCTGACAGGCAGAGAAATCTGGCCAGCATGATCCCATAGCCTAATATTTTCCATGAAGAGGTGGAGCAATGGCTGGTGAAACATTTTCACAAGTCACCAAAAAAAAAAAGTAAAGCCTCTTCCATCCCTCCATCTCTGGCTGCACAAAGACTCTCTGTTTCTCGTGTGCACAGACCTTAACATTTTGCTTTTAAAAAGACAATTTCTGCTAACCGTTTGCAGGGGACATGGGAAATTGCTTTTGGAAAAGCATACTGAAGGGCCCAGCCAAGACACAGCTCTTTCAGGAAAATGTGGTCCTGCACACCTTCCTCAGCACCGCTGTAAACCTGCTGCACTAGCAAAGGGACCCTAGAAAACCTACACTCCATGGATCACTTTTATGGCAGTGTCTTGAATTCAAATCATAAAATTTTGGAAATATTAATATCATTAGTAGAGAAGAAACAGTAAAATAAATACCCTCTTCTAATTTTGTCAGAAGGCTGTTCTCCTCACTGGGAGAAGATCTGGCTTGAACAAAATGTGTGATATCAGGGCTAAACAAGTTAATTTGATTTTAAATTTTCCCATGAGTCTTAGCATTTTCCCTTTCACTGAGTATTGTGACACAGAGCCACTGTGGTTTGTAAGGGATTTAAAGATTGAATGTGAAAGATCCTGCAAAGCAAAAAAGATTACTATTTGTTGTTAATTTAAATAATAGCATGAATGCACAGAATGTCTCACCTCAATCTTCTTTTTTTAATGACCGCTAGTTTGCAGTCATAGTTTTGTGCCTGTAATTAATTGTGCCTGCTATAGAAACTGGGTTGCACTTAATTGTGACTGGCTGATAGCAGTTTGACATCTGGCTCCTTGGTTATTCTTGCAGATATGAAGGCTCTTTAAAATGCTTGCTCATTTGTCATTGAGTTAGTCCAAACAATTACAGGAACTCAGAATGGATACATCAAAGAATTTGGAAGATAAATATTGCTCCAGTATTGACACTTCACCATGAGCAGTCTCTGCACAGTCATTTACAGCTTTGCCACAAGCCATGTAGCTACATGCTACAACATGTAGCCTACCCTGTGTTGCTTCAGAAGCAGACCAGGAATCTGTTGCTGGGATTTCCACTACAATCGAGGATGTAATTTTCATATGTAGAGGAAAAGCCAATTTGCGTCTAATTACAGTGAGCATACAGCAGAGCATGGGATAAGAGCTGGTACCTTGCCTTCTAGGAAAACTTCCATTGCTCACACCCAAGCCCAGGCTGCCTCAGCATCAATGTTTCTGCAGTGTCAATTAGATAAATGAAGGTCAGCTTTGGGAATCTCTGACCCTCCTGCTGTCACAACACTTATTGTAATCTAGGCACAAAATTCCAATCTGGTCTTTGCTTCTTTCTGCAATGGAGAAACAAAGTGGATCTACCATGTAAAATCTGCGGTACCTTTCCCTGGAGTGTTTGGTCCATTACAGCACACTGGGCAACTGGGAGAAGGGTAGAGTCCAGCCTCTCACCTGAACCTAATCATTGCTCACCCAGTTGTTCATGGAAACAATTGACTTTCTGGCCATAGCTGCTTTGCAGTACAAATATGGGAAGGTCATCTTGGCCTCCCTGCAAAGCTGGAGGAATGTAAGGTTTAACTTGGGAATGCTTTGAGATTCTCAGATGGGAAATAATCATGTTCTTTGTGTGAAGTTTTAGCAAGACATTTTTTTCTCCAAAAGCAACCAGTCTTCCCTATCTTCTCTTTAACTTTACTCCTTAACCAGGTGTACCTAAGAAAAATGAAGTTTTGGTTTCACAACAGAACTCAAACAAAATGCAAAAGATGACCAAGATTAGATGATTACCTTTGTCTCCTTGTGTGCCTATGTTAAAGAGGTCCTGATAGCTTCTTTGTAAATTTAAGGCCTATTCTGAAGCACTTGTGGTGGCTTAGAAAGAATTCAGCAGAATTCAGCATGATTAATACATTACAGGTTGAGTTAGGTCCCACCAGAGTTGACTGAAAATGAACACAAAGAAGAAAAATGCCTAAAATTGAGAACCAGGCCCTTTGTAACCTATTCAAGGATGAGAAGTCTTGGAAAAGTCAAAAAGAAATATGGAGAGGATATCAAGGTAGAGCACAAGCAGTTTCAAGGAGGAAAACAAGTGGTGAAAAAATGTTCCCTGGGATTTTCAGGATGCAGTCAAGAATGGTGCAGTGGTAGAGAGCCACAGAACACAGTATGTAGAGACAGGAAAGAGAGTGCTGTTTCACACAGAGAAAACTGAAGAAAGAGCCGGTGAGATTCTCTGCTCTCTACTGATGAAGGAGAATAAATCCCCAATGTGCAGAGGTGAAGACTGTTGCACACCCTGAAGAACAGGGCCCAGGGAGGGTAAATGCTGGGGTGTGGTGCATAGACTGTTGTGGGAAACCAGGTGTTTCCCTCAAAGGATGTTCAAGCCAAGCCCTCGACCAAGAGAAGGGTTTGGGGACATGTGGGGTACCATGGGAGGAGACTCTTCTGTGCCAAGGGCACTGGAGCTGTTTGCATGTGATCAAACACATTTCTGTAATAATTGGAACAAAATCTGGCAATGCTGCACTGGAAATACAGCAGAAGAAACATTAGTCTCCTGCTGTAGCACCGGTGAGACTGAAGGGAGCTGACTGACAAAACCTACGGAGAAAGAAATTCCTTTTTTTTTAAGGGAAAGTGTGCATGAGGGATTAATATATCTGAGTATTTGTTTCCCTTAACTTTGGTATAATCCTCTCTATGTTGATTCAGTGAACAACAACAAAAAAATAAAGTTAAAATAAGGTTGAGTACAGCCATTCAGCTGTCAATCTAAAATCTTATTAGACATGTTTGTCCTCAAATTCAAGTATAACATTTTTTTGATTGATAGAAAATGACAGGTAGTAAAGTTATGCAATTATGCATGGAGGTGACATTTTTTCTCCAATAACACTTTAGGAATGTAAGAATTTTGTCATCCTCACTACCTGCCTTGTTGAGAAGATGTGATTTACACTCTTATCTTGGGGGAAGGGAAAAAGAATCGTTGCTACCTCGGTGAATGATCTGTGCATATTTTAAATTGGAATATACATCCTTTTTATAGTGCTACAGTACCATATCCAGACATCTTTTCTGAGGAGAGTTTCTCTGGGACTGGATGCATTTTTGAGCAGCAGTGGCAGGAAGCATTCGCAAGCAGGGGGTTGGCACTGACAGTGACACTGTAGCAAGAAGACTTGCTGCAATACTCATGTGCTGCATGCTGCTCAGAGTCCAAACACAGCCTAAACTTTTGGCTGATGCTTTTCCATCTCAGGGTGCAACCACTGACTGAAACTGTCTGCATGTACATCGTTTTCTTCCTTCTTCTGCTGCCTGGCCCCTGACACCTGCAAATTGGATGCATCACAAGGACCACCATGCATCTGTTACAAAGTCTACGGATATTCAGCACCTGTAAATGAACAATAATTAAAATTAACAAAGCAGGCCTAAGAGTCTAATGCAAAATGTCAATTCTCTCCCTGAGTGAAGGAGTGATCTACATACATTAGAAAAGAATAGGTAAGGCAGAGGAAATCTTTTAAAGAACAATGAGACACAGAAGTGACCAAAACAACAACAAAAAAGGACTTTTATACCATTCCTAGCACCCAATTTAGACAGTCAGTGGTGATGTCAACCACTGCTCTGTATCCAAAGCAAGGTATCTCCTCATGCCCTGTTTCAGCTGCCCACAGTGACACAGGACCAAACAGTGGGCAAGATAAGCTTGCCCAGAGTGTAGGGACCATTATGAGCTGGACTGAGCTGTGCATTTCTGGAGATGCACCAAGAAGAGAGCCCTTCCCTCCCACATGGAACAGTCATTAAGGCACACTAATGTTAAGCCAGCATTTCAACACTCATATGGTAATATGTAAGAATTAGACCAATATGAATCAAAAGGAAATATTTGAGACAATCTGTACTAGGAAATATCCCCATATTTGATTGTAATGTATATCTTTGACTTAAAAAAGATGTGGCTGCACAGCTACCAATATAGGTGATAAAAATACACGTTAACTCCATGCACATGGTTCTCACTAGAAATCTAAGATTACACTTCTCTTCACAGTCCAGTTTTCTGAGATTAATTTCAGTTTAAACCAACATGACAACCATCAGCCTTTTAACCTAAGTATGTTGTTAGATTATGTAAATTACAGAAATATTTCAGCACCTCAGAACTAGTTAGAGTAGGACACATAATGGAAGAAATTATTAAATCCCAAATCAATGGAACTATCCTATTTCTGCCATAGAAACTGAAGAGTTTCCCTAAAAATGAGATTTCTTCAGCCCATGAATGCTTTCAGTTCTGAATTCATATGCTTGTTAAAGCTCCTGGAGCATCTTAAAAGAAAATAAATAAGCATTTTCTCAGACACTAATTTGAGAAAGGTCACTTATTACAGTGTCTTTGTTAAGCATAGGTCCAGCTTCCTGCATTTTTCCTTCCATACCTTGCTGTCTTTTGATTCTGTCTTTATCATCATTGCCAAGCACTGACAGCAGATGTATACAACAGCAGCAGACTGCCTTTTATTTTTATAGAGAAATAAACAACAGGCATGATCAGCTAATGTAGCTCCTCACCTATTCAGTCACCTCTGGGAGTTCCCTTACTGACTGATCTACTCATTATTTGGGATTAAGGTAACACTGCCAGATGAGTGTTTTGGGGAATGGAAACCACATGGGGCCAGCTCCCTCCGAATGGTGTTTTCCCACCTCAGTACTGACATAGGAGGCATTAAAGGTGCAGAGACTCACTAGATCATACTGCAAGATGCTTCTCTCCAGAAGTATTTTATTCTGTTCTACGTGACACCTCCAGAAGTGAGAACATTCTCCTTGTCTTCTGAAGCCCATTTTGAAATCAAAAGGGGAAAAATATGCAATAATGCAATCTCCCAGAGTTAAGAAATGTTTCTTGATATCCTGTCTAAGTTCTCTTTTGATCTTCATCCCTTCAAAACCTCTGGGGCTATCCTAAATCACCCTGTTCAGTGCTTGGTGTTTATGTCTTTCTATTACTTATACACCATTAAAATGCACTCCTAATCAAAATATAATTTACCTAATCTTCTTTATAAATGAATCCCCTGAGACTCTTAATCATTTGGATTGCTCTTCTCTGGACAGTCTCCAATTTCTTGACAGCATTCTGAGATTGACATGTCCCAAACTGTATGCGGCTCTTTTGATGCAGCCTCAATAGCGCTGTAGAAAAGGAAATCGTTGCTGGAACTTGTCAGAGGGACTCTTGGGAAAACCAAATGCCAGTGGCTTCATCTCTCGTTTCCATAAGAAAGGATAATGATTTAGCATCTCCAGATTGAAGCATTTCACTTCCCATTTTGCTTTTTAAATAATAGTTTTTATGATTTAGACACATTCTGCATCCTGGCTGGATGCAGTAGCTACTGATCTGAACAGTTGTATTGAGTTTTGCTGTTTTATTTTGACTCACCTACATACACATTTAAAAGATCTGTAATTTACAAGATTTATTGTTTATTATTTACTGTTATCACTTAGCATCTTTGCTTTAGTGCATATCTTGTAGAAAGCCATTGTGCTACTCACCACCTTGTCCTTCTCAACCCTTTTCCACATCATCATCAAAAATCTTAAATAAAACTAGACCTAATTCATATCCCTGTATAGCATCACTGAAGGTATTCCTCAGTAACTGAACACCTCAACTTATTATTTTCCTCATTTTATGGACCTTCAGTTCACTCTTGGTTTATGGCAATGTTGACACTCACACCAAAGTTAATTCATACTTAAAGTAGGATTTCAGGAGGGTCCAGATGCACTGCATTCCTTTACATTGTTGCCCACTTTTCTAACTTAATCTGAAAAATCAAGGTTTGTCTGTCATGATGTCTTCTGTAAAAACCTTGCTGTTAATTGTGCATGTGGTTTTATTTCTAACCTAATATACATGCCATTACCGTACTGGGAACAGAAATTGGACCACTGAATGCTTAGTGTTTAGGTTTGGGGTTTTTTTAGTATTATTTTTTTTTTTTTTACTTTTTACCTTTCAGAAGTTCAGTATTTCCTTTTTACTCCCAGCCCTCTGGTGCCTTCCCATCACACTCTGTAACTTTCTGTAAGTAATTGGTACTGTTTCTGTAAGTTCATTAGCTAATTCCCTTAACACTCTAAAATGCATGCACACCTGCTGATCTGTATATATATTCAGATGTTTTAAGTATTCTCTTACCTGCTTTTCATCAATAGCTTTGACAAAGTCGTTATTGCTACTTAATTATCCATTTCTCCTGCCCTTATTTTTCTTGTTTAACAGATTTTTATAAAGCCTTTCAGTAGTTTACCCATTTTAGAACCATCATTGATTTAATCTTCCTCCTCATTTATTAATGAGTCTTCTTTTTCTCCATATATTTTGTTCTCTTAATATATTTCAGATGCTTTTCTTCTTTTCTCAAAACCCTTTGGCTATTGCTGACCCATTCTTCTTCCTGCTGTCCTAGCAAGCCTAAATCAGAGAAGTTTTCTTCTTGATGCTGTTTTTTTGATAGAAGACTAAGGAAAGGTGCTATTTATTTATTTACATACTTACTTACTTACTTACTTACTTCTTTCTCTGTTGCTTGTAAAGAGCTGTGGGTTTGTGGTTGGCTTTTTTTGTGGTTTTCTTTTTTTTTCTTTATTTACTTCTTCATTTGCTACCATACTTACAAGTTGCAGCTATTATAAGTTGGACTCAATGATCTCAAAGGTCTTTTCCAACGTAGCTAATTCTGTGATACTGTGATTCCGTGTCTCTCAGACCTGTGTCCTTGGTGCCAGTGAGGTTACCATCTGGTGAAAATTCTTACTCCTACCTCCCCCACCTTACCCTCTTTACTTATTTATTCCCCTGTCTTATACTTTCAGCCTCCTAAATCAGGGTCCAACATGTCTAATCTTTCAGTACAAAATAGTAAGTGTCAGCTCCCTGTTTGGGCCTTTAATCATAAAAAGACTAGAAAGAGTGTGGATGTGATCCTGCTCCTGCCTTCTTCCATTTTCTTTTCCTTTTCACTGGTGACATCAGTAATATCTGGACACCTTATCTTGTCCAAGCTATGAACACTTACTCTAACTCATAACTGGAGCAAACTTTTGGAGTTAATATTTTCCCCATTGACTGACACCTCTCTCCCCATGACATATGAGAAGCAATCAGTCTGGACTCCTTGGAAGCTTTCAATGAACCAGCCATTTAGCTGAGTAGGTGGGGAACTAGGGATCAGAAAAGAAGGGATTTTTCATGGAAGATGGTGGTTGGAGCAGGTTGGGTACTCTTCTTTCTCTGAAAGTTGAGGTTCACCTCTAACAAAGACTTGGGCAATGCAGGGATAGAGCAAAAACAGCCAGGGGCACAAACAGCACATTGTACGTGGACATGTTCATGTAGATTGGGCACAACAAGGAGCTGTTGATGAAAGAAGTTTTGCCTGAGAGAATTCAAAAGAGACAAGCTCCAAACAGACAAAATAAATGAGTTTTCAAGGGACAAAGCAGAAAATTTTGCACCAAAAATAAGAGTAGAACCAGTGCAGGAAAAGGAGGGAGAATGACACGCAGTAGTGGGTGAGAAGTTCAGAAAGAAGAATTTCATTCAGGAAGAAGGGAGAGAGCTGAGGATCGCACAAAGAAGCAGGTCTGTCTGACAGCGGATAATCAGGAAGCCTCTCTCCAGAGGTAATCTACAAACTGGTAAACTGCACACCAGGGAGTGTAAAGAAGGTTTGGAGCTGGAAATGAAAGTGAAGAATCTACTGCCTATCTTCATCACCAAGAACATTGTCAGATCAAGGATGCTTTCATTAGAAAAGACACTCAAAGTGAGTTATCTGCCAGATACCCTCAGAAGAAAAACACAAGTGCCCAGGGATTAATGAAGCTACTTAAGGAAGTCACCTGAACAGCAGAGCACACAGACTGCAAAGTGAAATAAAGAGATTGCAGGGAAAGTCTCCAGACTTAACTGTGTAGCCACCTCAAATTATATTGTTAGAATGAAGCTTGGACTCAAAGAAGAAAAGGGTCTGCGTGGTAAAAAAATCTATTTCCTCAGGCAGGAAATACAGACATGAAGTGAGAATCTCCCCAAAAGGAAAGTTTTCTGGAAAATTAAGCTGAGTTAAACCTTTCAAAGGTGATTAAAACAAATAGCAGCCATTTCCTCAGCTGTCTAAATAAAAAGAGAACACTGAATGAAGAAATGGAGCTGCTATAGAGTGAAAATATAGCAGAGACCTATAAATGGCCCAAAACTAAATTAATACCTTTGCCTCAGTTTTCGATGAAAGTGGCATGAGGATGAAGGGCAGTGAGTGGAAAAGCCGGGATTAAAACCCACCACATTCATTGCACAAGCAGCATTCAGATAATATAGCATTCACAGGTGAGAGAAGTGAATAGTCTGGATTTTGAAGGGACTATTCCACTTGGAACAAACTTTCTGATAATAAATATTCCTAATTTAGATATCAGATCATGATTAATATCAAGTCTGCACCCTGCTTCAATTCTCAGTCTCAGTTTCCTTTCCTGCATCCCTTTGAAATTTTTTTTCATCTTTTCTTTGAGATTCCCCAGACTTTTTAACCCAGGCAGCACATACCTCTTCCCTAATTCTGTTCCATAAACCCACTTATTCACCTGAGGATTTTGGGGAACAGTTTTCCAACAGCCTTCAACATTGGGTCATGTGAAACACTTCAATTATTTAGGTCTTGCAAAATTATAAGCATCTGAAAAACAGTGGCTTAGGATGTTAGTAATGTACCAATATAAGAAATTATATCAGTTATGATAGAATAGAATTTCAGCGAAGGGTGGTCTGATCTACTACACTGTGTTTTCTCTAAGCAAACCACTCCAAGTCATAAAAATGCATAAAGGGAAGCACTTCCAACACCTTCCAGAATCCTACCTCCAGCTAAAGGCCTCGTAAGTCCAACCATACCAATAATATGAAGGATGGAGTTCTGACAGAGTTAATAATAAGGAAGCTGTAAAATTTCTACTGAGCTGAATTATTTGAGAAACACCATACTCCCTTCCTTCTTCCCCAGAGAATTTCATTTTTATCTTGGTTATTGTTAACTGTTCTCTGTTACTTACAAGCCAGAAGCAGAGTTTATTTTACAGTACCTTTATTCCTTCTTCCTTAGTGCTACTTAATGAATTGAAGGGGCTGGAAACTTGTTCTCAGTGAAGCAAATATCCTATGAGTTATAAATGACATTTCATCCTCATATGCAGATTCTTCTGTGCCTAAGTGAATTATTTACAAGGTACAGCTTGTGAGCTCCAGCAATCAGCTGCCAGAGATTTACACCTACACTGAGTCCCTGCTCTCCTGCTGGGAGAATGTGAAGTTTTCCACCGCCCTTTAAGATCTGAAGACTTAACAGAGAATAGCTCTCCCCAAAGCTGGCACTGCTTTTCTTGGGATGGTGGCTGACTAGGCTTTGCTGAGGGAGAGAGAATAATGGTGAGCTGAGACATCAGGAGTGACTGCTTCTGTAGCTTTAAATAGTCTCCTTTTTTTCCCCCTGCATGCAGCTGCAAATCAAAAGTATCATGGGCGATTTAAATATTGTACTTCCAGTCCTGTATGCATAATGACAAAGGTAGACATAGCATTGTTTTTTCTCTTTAATGAGGAAAAAGCTCATAGAAATTGGAGGCTATTGTGATCAACAGAGTAACAGGGAGGTGTACAAAACCAATAAGAGAATTATTAAGTTTCCTACCAAAGTCTACCTTCATATTTAACGGACCAGGAGAAAGGCTTTAAAAACATACCAGATTTAGGATAAATTATTTAAAGTAAATTGGGAAATATTTTAAAAGCTCTGTTTCTTTTCCTGAGTCTTTTCATGTAAGCAGAATTACAGGGAGCAAAGCATTGTGAAATGGGGTTGTAGTTACAAGAGCAATGACAGTGTGGTGCTGCATCGCCAGCAGCCAAGTTGCTCAGGAGACCGTGGGTGTGGAGCGTGTGTGGCTCCGTTCTGATGCCACAGGTGGGCTTTCTTTCTCCTCTATAATCTTCAGAATTTCTCACTAGATTTCAATTCTTCCATAATGCGTAGAAAGCTAATGATGTTTACACTCGTGTGGGAAAAAAAGAGAGCTCTGTTGCAACTTAATCTCTCAAGAAAAGCAGTAAAAGCCATCTACGTGTTATATGTAGGTAGCAAAACAATGTAAAAGAGTCATTTGGGGGGAACAGTCCCTCAGTGGCAGGAAAACGGTTCTGAAGACATAATAATTTTTTTTCCTATTTAGGTATTTAGGTATCCCTGATCCTGGAATACTCAGTATGATTCTCTCTTTTCTTCCATTTGAATCTCCACTGACAAGAGATAATCTGCTACTTTTTTCATTTCCCTCTCATCTAGATTATTTCTTATAATATTAAACCAGGTGTAAAATTGTTTGAGTATGCTTGTACCTAACCAGCCTTCTGGGAAAAAAAGACTAACTGTCAGTCTCCAGATAGAATGATAGATAGATAGATAGATAGATAGATAGATAGATAGATAGATAGATAGATAGATAGATAGATAGAATACTGATGCTTCTGTCAGGTCACACATGACAGAGTTTTTGTAGAGGATAAGCATTGAATAATACTTTTCAGGAAAATATTTTTCTCCTTCATGGCTTTGGGACTTGAACCAGCGTGAAAGTTCAACAGATAAATACATGCTTAATTGTACGTCACGGAATTCTCGTTGAGTCTAACAGTCAGTGTGTGTGCTCCTGAATTTGGGACCAGAACTACACCCAAGGCTCACTGTCTGTCTGAAAATATCTGACTCCGTCTACTGCTGCCTCTGTGAGACCCCAACAGCCTCACTAACATTCTTTGCCTCTGAGCAGGATATGGGGAGCACAACCAAAATAATCACTTGTGTTCCAAAGGATAGTGCATGGCAGGAAAGCCCAGAGTGGCTTTGTGAGAGAAATGTCCCCAGAAAGTAGCTAAAATTTTCCTGCAGGAAGGAAGAGTGAGGTTTTTTCACACATCATTCCCTTTGCTGATAAAAGGTTTGAGATTGTGTTGAGAAACTTCCTCAGCTTACTAGTAAATACCTTTTTTCCTTTAAACCAAAGAACAGTAAAATGGCAATTAATTTAGACTAGGTAAAGTATATAATTACCTAGTCATAAAATGGACCATAAAAGTACTACATTGTTGAATCCATTTCATTAGTAGCATGTACATAAAAACTGTTTTAGTGTATAAAGACGTAAGGATTGTTCTTCATTGTTTTCAAGTGACAGTGCCTTGCTTTTTCTTTGTTTTGCAAACAGACCTCTCAGCAATGTTACTCCAAGAGTTGTTTAAACTTTTTTTTCCTTCTATTGTCCACATTATGCTAACTTCATCTTGAAGCAGCTCAAAAGCATCAACATAACTTTAGAACTTAAAGCCAAAAGTTGTCGATCACATAAACCCAGACTGAATGTTGATGAGGCAGTTTTATCTGGACTGGGGGGTAGATTTTTATGCCCTTTTTTTCATTTTGCTTTAATCCCTAAATTTGGGGGTGTTGCAGACAAATAAGTGAGTTAAGGAGCAATGGCAGTCCTGTGGAGCTGCCTTTCTAACTTTCATCTCTTTATTTGTTTGCTGTTTTCATTCTGAAAAGCCCACAAGTCTTTTAAGATCCATGTGCCTTGACTAGTATGTCCTACCGAAAAAAAAAAAAAAAAGAAAAAAGAAAATATAACCTTAGGAGATGAGGAAAGTTGTTTAGTTGTTTTCCTCGAGTTTTTAATCTCTGGTAAATTCAGTGTAGCTGCTTTGCAATGTCACCAGTTCCTGTGAAACAGAATATTCTTCAGTGATCAAGAATACAAACTGGCATAAAGAACTTCTTCATCAGGATATCAAAACTGTAGGAATATTTTCAATTGTTGCTATAACTTTTTCTCCAAAATGATTTCACATATTTAGTGACCACCTAAGGCTCTCTAAGGTACACAGCAACACAGTTTGAGACATCTCTGTGATGTTCTGTACATCACATAGTTGCTAACAACCTGTCAAAGTCATCCTGACACCAAACTGAGAAGCTGATGGTTTTGGTAACGTATTAGCAGAGATGAAAAAATATGGTCCTCATTATTGTAATAAAACCAACAGACACACACTGAGAATCAATTACTGATTCTGTGACCTGTTGAACTAACCCTCAGTCAAGTGGGGGAACTGCACAGAGCATCTTACATTATCAAATGATTTAGGATGGAGCGCTGTCTGAAGACTTGCAACAAGTCAAGGCAAATACATTTCCGTAAATTGTAGCTTGCTTAATTACCTTGTTCCTGAGCACAAAGATCAAATTGAGCAACTTAAGGTGCTGAAGCACTCTGCCAGCTGGTCATGAGAAGGAAATAATTAACACACACAAGAGCTAAGTTTAAGGATAAGATTCCTACTGACAACAGCAAGGAGATCCAAAGTTAAGGCAGACACTGTGTCCTTGACTGGATCCATGTGCCTACAATTTGCAGCACATATTGGATTGGGGAAGAGCACCATGTGTTGCAGCCATTTCAAGCAAGCAGATGGCTTTTTAAAGAGCTCAGTGTAGGGAAAGCAAAGCCCTTTCAAAGGTTGGCATTTCACTCTCATTATTTGTCACAGACTGTTCCACCTCTTGCCTTCACAATGTCCGAGTATCACTAAGAAAATCGTCTTTCATGGAAGGCACTGTGCAAGCATGTGAAAAACATCCCCTGATACTATGAAGTGGCCAGTGAGACAGGAAATTAGTAATGATATTTCGTGTTTGGAAAGCAATGCCCAACATAAAGTTATTTTTCTTTCTAGGATCCCACCCATCCTTGAGAGAGAAAGCCAAAAGTCACCAAAACCCTGTTTGGTGCCTATCTACACTTCCCAAAGGCCTTCATGCCCACAGCAGAATCATTTTGCCTACTCTGAGCATCTCTCAAAGCTAAGATCTTTCTTCCCTAACCAAATTCAGTTATAAGGTGTAAAGTTATTGTTTACTGTGGAAAGATGAACCTAGGAGCCCAACTTGCATCCACTACTTCCCACATTTTTAATAGGATCTCTCGTGCCTGCCTGAATAGTCACCCAAGACGAAGAGAAAAAGACACCTAATTTTAACATATCATCTTGAGGATGGACTCTTTGGAGTACTGTGCACTACAGATTTGTTATGATCACAGGGGCCAGATGTCACCAGCTGAGCCGTTCATTTGATGCTGCGCCATTGCTCGGTGCTGCTGCCATAGATACTGCCCTGCCCTTATGGTGGCTGCTGTGATTCATTGAAAGTAATATCATCCCAACTGCCACTCTGGGGAATCTTGCAGGCATGATTTTCTAACACAGCATGACCCATTAAAAATAACTGCCAGGAATCCTGCGCTTTATAAAAGGGCATCTTCATTAGCTCTCACGGTGGGTCGCCAGAAAGTCCCAGGCGCTACAGTAGTCATGGGGTAATTTGTAGTTATCAGAAACATTGCATTTAATGCTTTTATTCCTGTGGAGCTGGAGCCCACTGGTTACTAAACACAGACTCCTCCTCTTAAATCACAGAAATTAAAGAGGGAAGAGACCCATCAGATTATTTTGTCAATCTACTCTTTGAATGCAAAACTGGCAAATACGTAGTCTTTGCCGCCAAGATATTCAGTGCCAGGGACACTCACCACTCTGCTACGGGCCACTTCACTTATCAGTGCCCAGTAGTGTTTGGCCTTTCTCCTAAAACAATGAATTCCTGGTTGTGCTGTGCAGCACTTCGTCCTTCACATAGAGTTTCATCAAAAGAACAGACTAAATGACTGTTCTGTAGGTCTGTAGATTGGGTCTCTCACCTGCTCTTTTTATTCTTCCAAGTACACTGGAATAGAAGCTGGTGTTTTACTTGGATGGTTAGACAGAAGAAATCTAAACTTCTATTTCTATCAGGTTGAATGGAAACATTTTTTTCCCAGAACTGAACAAACCTTCTACATAATTTTAAACAAAAATCTTGGCTTTAGTACCATGTGGACATGTTCTACAGCGTCAAATGTCAACAAATCTTGTTGTACCCTCATTGTTCATTAACACGGGTACACACCTCCCTGAAGATCTTGTCCTGGTTCCCAGCACTGGCACTCACTTTATGGTGAGTTGGCAAGGGCAATAGCCCCCAAAGTAGAGAAGAAACTCATGACAGACATGTATGAGTTTGTCACCCTGGTCCTCAGATGCTGTGGTGATCAATGTCCTACAAAAAAATCACTCCTGACTAGAGTAGGAAAGTTGTGGTAACTAGCATTAATAAGAGACCTGAGCCCTGAAACACATTTTTTAAGTCCCTTCTGGTAAAAGTATTTCCTCTTGTACCCTAGGTTGAATATTGACTCAAATGCAGTGGCCAACTGACATTCTGAAACTCAGATTCTCTCCAACACTGAGTATGCGCTGTTGCCCTTTGGGCCAAAGCAGCAACTCATAACAATGAGCAATAAAAAAAATAAATTCCAGCACATGTCTTGCTCTGCAAGGGTGTGAACTGAGCTTCAGTGCAAACTCCTTGCAGGACTGAAAAAGGCCTCCAGGCTATGTTGCAGTTTCTGAACGATGTCCAAGAATGAGTCCTACTTCTGCAGTGAGTATATCAAATAGGGAGCAATCCTTTCCATTATATATTACCTCCTCAGTCATTATGAAATCATTTGGTATTCACTTGATAGCACCAATCATTAATGCACTCATTTGGTGTTCTTATGGCTTGTCTTATGCACTTCCCCAGGAATTCCATTGTAATTAACCATTAGTTAATGTAAATAGTAATGGACATTTAAACGAAAGTGAAAAGTATCGTGAGAAAGAACTTCCTTTTGCCAACTGTAATAGAAATGGGAAATTTTCACTGTCCTGTGGTGTGCTAGCCAGGGTTCCAGTAAATAACAATAATAATAAATCTAAGTCTACCTCAAGAGCCCAGTGGAAATACAAGGTACTTCTTTGTTAGGTGGCCCCTTGGTAAATTTCATTAAAAGAATCCAAAACCAAAAACCATGAGAGTGGAGTTATTGAGCTTGTGGTATTTCCATCAGATCCCCTCAGTGCTTACAGGGCTATGCTTTCGCACGTTCCAGCTTTTCAGCTGGCCACTCTGAATGGTCCCAAACTGTGAAGCACTTTGTGCAGAAACCCAGTTGTGAAATGGAAAACACAAGGAAGAATTTCATATCACCCTTCCTTTAAAACTAAATATTTTCTTCCTTTGTCTATTTTAGCTTTTTCCTGAAAGAAATGCTGTAGTAATCTTTAATTACTCAGAGAGTTCAGTCTTCAAATTTATATTTAATCTGGATTTAAAGGAGCATTTTCTGAACAGATGTGCTGGTATGCAAACACCTGCTGCTTCCTTTCTCCTGAGCATGCCTAATTTTAGTTAAGTATTTATTTTTTTCTCCTCTTTGTTCTTGTTATCATGGTTTCATTTAGGTCTTTCTGATTCTGAACAATACCTTTATTCTTCCAATTCCACTAGACTTGCTGAATATCAAAAGACACCCTGAAGATCAGCAGGACTCTGAGCAGAGCAGATAATTTCTCTTCCTCAGGGGCTGCTCTTTTGGGGCTCAGGACAAATGGTTGTGGCCCATTTCATCCTGACCTCTTCACTATGCTGATCTCAGCCATACTGCCCCAAATGGAAAGTGATGTCATTACTATCAGTGCAGGAGTTGCAGCAGGTCCTCAGTCCCACTTGTATTGAGCTGGCTGCACTTACCCTATTCCTCAAGGCAGACAAACTGGACTGAAGAAGGAAATTTTTCTCATTACCGACAGAAGACTAGTGCAATGCGGTAAGTTTTTCATCACTTCTTTCTCAATCTATGCTACAAAACTGATCATAAATAGTTTCTGGGTGCAATAAAATTGGGAGCCAGGCTTCTAGAGCAAGAGGGGAGAAGTAGAAATCTGGCAGAGACTTTGGAGCAATCCCAAATATTGGGTGGTGGGTGGCGGGAAAGTGAAAGCCATCTGGTAGCTCAGATTTCCTGTATAAGGAGGTCCTCTGGTTTTGAAAATGTGGGCCTCAGCTCCTCTGGGGAACAAATGCTTGCAAAATGAAGAAGGAAATGTAATGGTTTGCCTGCAAATTTTGATACGTGATGCAGTAAAAACAGGGTTTCTAATAATGACATTTCTACATTTCTTCATTATGAGTCATGAGTAAACATGACATTTCTGCAACGTGATCTAGATATGTGATCAAAGATTAAAATGGAGCCATTTTAATATTTTAATTATTTCGGCACTGTCAGGCTTCAGAGTCTGTTATGCCAACACCCAGTGCAGAGGAAATAATTTGTAACAAAGAATTTTATCAATTTTAGCTGCTTTTTTCTCCTTGCGGATTGTGTGTGAATGGGTCATTATTTTCTCAGATTTGCTCATTATTCGAAATGATCCACAATGAATAATTTATACAAATATTTCTTGTTCTGCAGCTTCTTCACCACCAGTTTGTAGCTGCCTGGGCTACTTTTGTCTGAACAAACATATCACATGGCCTCATTTCTGCTTCCAGGTTGGCTGATAGGTGCTTTGCTGGGTAGGGTGCTCCCATTTACAAGTTTTATATGTGCTCTTAGTAGATTTGGCTGTTCTCCATTTAAAAATGCTATTTCCACAAGCAATCTTATGAGCCAATTCATTCATTATTATATTCATGGGGAGTGAACAAGAGTGCAAATGCAGCAGAGAGAATTCAAAAATTTATGCCAGGAATTATTTTGCTGATTTCCTTTTTCCTTTTTTTTTTTTTTTTTTTTTGAGTTCTCAGCCCACCCTGACACCTGCTTTCACTAACAGACCTGTATAACTGGAGGAGTGACAGTGAGTTTATCTAGGTGCAAACATCTTGTGAATGTGCATGAATCAGAAGGGAAAAGCTTTTTCAAACAGCCAGTGGCTTACAAATTACTGATACTTCAGTCCAAGCCACCTGCTCCTAAAGGGTTAGGAAGAGGTTCCCCTGTTAGTCCAGTAGTTTCAGGCATTTAACAGTGTCTCATGAAACATTTGACTTGATAACTATGGAAGAATCCCAGAGGGCTGACTATCCACCCTATTATCCACAAAACCTAGCAATGTAATATGGGTAAGGAGTTAGGATGACCCTTTCTTAATATGGTAAATATAAAGAGCTCATCCCTTGCACAGAAGAGATAAATCCTTCTTTGTTAAATCTGTATGTCTTCTCCCTGCAGATCTTGATTTTCACACCACCTGTGGCAATCAGTCCAAATTTCAAATACTCAACCAGTAAAACAGTTTCACTTGTGTATTCCCTAAATCAATCTGTTTATTCAAGACCCTTTGTTCTGGAAATAGTTTTTACCTTGCACTTTTATGGTAGGCAGAAGATATCAGAGGTAGGTGTCTCCTTCTCAGACTGAATAAGCCTTCCTACAGCAAAACCCAGTTTGATTTGTAAATTGGGCAGTCTGAATAATCAATTTTTTCATCATCTCCTCAGACAATCATACAATCCCCAAAAGTCCAAAGTCTCATGAGAGGGCTATCCCCCTCCACGATGCAAGTACACCCAACCTTATGCTGGAAATGATCCATTTGTGGTTCATGTTTGGAAGTGATCCAAAACCAAAGAGAGATGTGGTTGGAGCAATATGCCCATCAATTAACATTACTGAATAATTCCTGAATTTCTGGCCTGCCAGAACAGTAGCTTGCAGTGTGGTTCTGACCATAAAACCAAGGGTGAGGGTGAGGCTTGGGGCAGAGGGAATCACACAGCTTGCTGCTTTATTTTGTGTTCCTGTGCCACATGGTGCATAGGGACTCAAGTACAAGCTGAAACTGCTTTAGAGAACGCCTGTTCTCCGTCAGTCACCGGGGGTGAGTCACGCACACCGACACAGGATCAGAAAGCCTTCCATTTTGCAAATGATAAGTGATGATGATAGTTAAGCAAGGAGTCCACTGTGACTCTTCTATTCCAAGATGTGTCATTATAAACCTGATGGAGCGCCCGCAAAGAAAATACCGTGCTCCAACTGCTTTGTTAGTTGTCCTTTCTTAGATAAAAGGAACATCCATACACATTTTAAGTTTCACCTTCACATTCTTTATGCTTTCATCCTCAGAGGGGTGACTATGGAAAATGTCTGTAATGCAGCTACATCTATCTATCAGCCTAGCTTTCCCTGCTTCATCCCAGTAATAGTCGATACCAGTGGTTATGCAGAGCCCTACAATGGTACCTCCAGGAACAAAAAAAATGTGGCTCAGAAAGATTCTTTTAAAATTACTAAAGAATATTTTTTCATTTTCCATCCTCTACAGATGTCATTTTCTTCTGATGAGTGCCTCTAAATTTTGCCCTTGAGTAATTACACACGCAGTGTAAGTTAAAGATGCTAAATCCAACAGGTTATTCTGGCCACCAGATGGAAAAGTTTCCCTTCAGCACCTACAAAAACATACATACATAAATACAAATCTCATTATATATCAGGTATGAGTATCTAGGTATACCAGAAACTATCTGTAATCACATATAAAAAAAAATAAAGAACACATCAAAAAATTCTAAGGTTCATCAGAAAATGGGCAAAATATAAGGAATCAGTATTAAGGTAAGTAACAAACTTTTATTTGGCTTCTTTCTGCCTGTGTGCCATAGCACAGTCCTTAATTACATTACTATGTCTTATTTTTCTTCAATTTCCTCCTCATCTATAGGAAACAAGGCTTATGAAACTGGGCTATTTTTCAGTATGATATTTTAGCTTTATCCAGCATGTGGTTTCATGCACCGTCCAGCTCTGTACTCTATGGGAAATGGATTTGTAGAGAATTCTCAAAGCCTGACAGAAAGCTCACATAATATCTATCTGTATGCAAACTCTGAGATAAAATATACTGACTTAGAAAGGCTTCACATGAGACTGAAAATGGAATAAAAGTCTTTAAAACGCCTCTCAGGAGCCCTGTCTCTGGGTCAGAAAAAGGCGTAATCTGACAGTACTGGATACAAAACTATTGTTTTCTTCCCCCCTTCTTCTTGTGGGGACATCATAACAGTTGTTTATTTTTTTTGCTGCCTTTAAGATTATACCTTCATGATACTACTATGAAGAAATGTGAAATCATTGTCTCTGGTTTGCATGCATAAAAGCTGAGGCAGAGACTGATATGAACATTCTCAAATGTGTCACTTAATTTGGAATTCCCAACTCAAAAAGTTACAGTCTGATTTTTAGAGCGTTTGGCATGTTTACAATACTTTCTCTGTTCAGAGCAGAGATCGTCTTGACCTTGCACATGTTTGCGGGAAGTCTGCAGCTCTAACAACCAGATCTCTGACCCAAAAAAAATTAGGCTTCCCATGAAAGTAACTTGCCTGTCAACATATGAAATCTCTGGACATGAAGCCTCTGGATATCCAGTTTTGCACGATGCCTGCCTTTGACAGAGCTCTACAGACAGCTGTTTTCTTCTCCCGCGTTCCTTATTCCAGGCACGAGACATCTCTTCATTCCCACAACACAAGCAATGAGGATGTCCGCCTACAGTCACCACATTGCTCAGATACATCACCAGAGCACACGATGTCCTTTGCAACAAACCAGACTTGGGTCCTAGAATGAAAAGCAATGACATCATAGAGACAGTGGTATGCAGATTAGGGTGATGATTAAGTTGCAGACACAGTGCCTGGCATTTTGTGACATTCTTCTTTTGAGTCTCAGCCACAGTGTAATACATGTCATTGGTCTTAAGCTTATTTATATGTTTTGCCCAATTCCAAATTCTTTGGTTTACCTTTGTTAGTTTCTTCTAATTTTATGTTCCTCCATTGCACCCATGATGGAGCAAAGACTGTTCTCAGTATGGAAATCACCAGATAAACAGTTTGTACTTGATGGGCCCCAAACAACTTGGCAGGAGAGTCTTCCTACAAACCATGCTTAGCAACATTAACTTAAGCCATTGGTATCACTGCAATCTATAGGTCTCCATTCCAGATGGATTGTACCAAAAAGGAGAGTGTTACCTAAATAAGCAGAGTTTGAAAATCTGGCCGGCAAAATGTATTGTTTCTTTTGACAGGACACTGTTAGGCCCTTCCATTTTCATCTGCCTGCCCCTTTGCAGGGGGCCTCCACAAGGTGTCTGCATTGGAAAGCATGTATTACATGCATAAGGTTCTTCTCATGCACTCCCTAGGGTAGACACTATCACTGAGAATCTCAAAACAGTCTCACTTAACTTCATGGCTGTGGGGTAACTGAATCCCTAAAGCAGCATTGAAAATCTTGACTTGCAAGCACTATTGTTTGAAAACTGTGACAGTCTGCCTTGGTGGTGATATGAATAATAATGATAAAATGCAGCGCATATGCATTAGTCATTTAATTTAGGCTTGACTGCAGACTTAGCAAGGCCATCTTCCAGCAAAATGGAATGCCTGTGAGCAGTTCAAAGGTCACAGAAAGAAACCTTGCTACTATTGAAGTAGGATCAAACTAGGATTACAGTCTTTTCATGCGATGTGTACTAAATTTTAAAAAAATTCAAAAAACCCACCAAAAACCATGAAACAACAACAATGAAACAGCCCAACAATGTGCTTGATGAGTTTAAGACCTCCAGGAAAATATTTAATGTCACACGACAATGAAAGGAATTGGTACGAAGCGTAAATGGCAAAGCAGTGAAAAGAACTGACAAAAAGCATACTGGCATGTACAGCAACACCCACACAATCAAAAGCATTCAAGGAAATTAAAAAAAGTATCAAATGACTAAAGATCTAGCTAGGCAAGGGAGTTGTATAGCAAAAGTAATCTCCATCCATAGCTATCTCAGAGATTTGAATGAGCTGGAATTTCAAGAATAGGTTGAATCAGTTGACAAAAGAAAAAGAAAGATAATTAATTAGGGGGAGAAAGAAAACTCAGAACTACAATCAAATACCCCACTCAAACTTTTAAGTTCATCTGTATCTCAGTAGACACATTTAGAGGTGCATTTGACCCCAAAACTTTGGGGGTTAGATTTTGGGGTGCTTCAAAATTGATGAGATACCACAGATGAGTTTGTATTTGGCCTCAGTCCCAAGCAAAAAAAATCTAAAATCCAATCTTTTCCAAATTCTGTCTGCTTGATTTAACATTCCAGTTTGGATCCAAATCTATACTGCGTCTTTACTTCTGTCACTTCCTATCATGTCACAAAGGAAGAACATACATCTGGATGCAATGTAATAATGAGACAAAACATAACCCTGCAATGGCTACCTTTACAACTTAAATGTTCTGGAGTTTTTTCATGTGCCCTGGGGGTTTTTGAAAATTCAGGGTATAAAATGCAGGAATGCCCGGTGAGCCCCATTCAGTTCTGTGACAGCATTTGTCTCTTAGTTACAGCAAGGGTAATGTTATCAGCACCAAGCAACCCAGAAGAAAATTATCAATTGGTTACCAAGAAACCTAATGATTTCATCAATATTATTTTACCAGTTACAAAGGTCATTTGGAGAAGTAATGCCACACAAAATGTGCTTGTGAAGTGGGTGATGTGTGGGTGGCTGTTAAGGGTCAACACTTCATTTCTCATTTCTTTAATTGATACTTCTGAATGAGTATTAATTGATCTGCAATGAGAAGAGTGTGCAGTTTGACAATGCAAGTGTCAGGATGGAAGTGCCATTTGCAGAGTGTATATAACCACAGCTAACACCCTCAAAGCGTTAATTCCATTTTATGTCTTTCACATTTAATAGCAAATTTGCCATTTAATCTTTAAGACAGAAGTTACTTATTCTCAATCTACCTCTCACTTGCACTGATATAATCTCATGCCACTCAGACTGGCCTGTGGCATGAAGCACATCACACTTTCAAATCAGGTCCATTTTTTCATTAGCTCATATCCTTCCTGAGATGCCCTCCTTTACAGATGGCTGATCAGCAATCAACACTAGTTTGTTTCAATCAGAAAAGCAGCCGTAACTTCTCATTTAAAGACTGTTCCTGGAGAAGCGCATTAGTCGAAGGCATAAAGCTGGCACTGGGGCAACAGTGACTCTCACAACTGATTTCTTTTAGGATTTTTTTTTAAAGAGATAGACCTCTTTTTATGTGGAGACCTGTTTTTTTTTTTATTTTAAAAGGAAGCATAATGAAATCCATGCCTTTGCATGGGAGCTCTTCCTGTAGCATGGGCAGGTGCCAATAGACTGTAAATCTGAAGAGTGAATACAAAAGGTAGCAAAAGCCCAGGAGGAAGCCAGAGAATAGTTCCCATATGTACGTGCTGACACTTTCTCCCTCTCTGTTCCTCCTCCAGCAATGCAGTGTGTTGCCCTTTGAGCCTGCTTGACTGAGGTTAAGCATTTACACTTTTTCAGAGGACAGTCAGCCCACTCAGGGAGATACTGGCTTTCATAGCAGGAGACTTCAAAATGATTTCCTCTCTGCTTGGGCAGCTCAAAAACACACGTGCACAGAAGCAAAGGTCAGATGTCATCCAAGTGGTGTGAGAGTGCCAGCTAAACGCTTGGGATATATTTTTATATTGGCCTCAGCTCAACCTCCAATTCTACGAGAATCTACTTGGCACCCACAATTCTCTCCAGTGCATTAACCCTGGGTGCAAGTGGTAGGATTTAGCCTTCCAGCACTGACTAGTGGGTGCAGTCAGATAGCTATATAGCTTAATGATATCATTTGCACTCACAGTTAACTACAGGTAGAAAAGAAAGCTGGAGTTGCTGGAAAAAGACAGAAAAAGAGACAGAGGTCTTTTTAACTCTCTCCCCATTCCCATCAACCAGATTTCTTGTATTCAGTGAGGATTTGCTTTTTAGCTTGCAGTCCTCCTTTCCCTGTGGTAGCCATTTGCAGTTATGTGCATCAGTCTCCCTCTCAGTCTTTTTCCTTCTGTTTGCACAAGCTGGCAATCCACAGGCTACCCACCTTTTTTTCCTTACTCCCTGCTTTCTCTTCTTTCATGTCACACACATACCTGCTTTCATATTTGAGCACATCCCAGTACTAACTTTTGCCTATTCCCATCTGCCCCTACCCTTCTGGTTTTTAATCACTTGTTAATTCTGTATGGCTTTTTTCTGGTTTGTTTTCTTTTCCTCCCAACTGCTGATAATTTTCCTCTACTCAGTTACTCAGCCAGATCATCTTTTACCCACTAATCACTGTATTCCCTAGGCCTTTACCCACATCCCTTACTTTATTTTCCTCTGCCGTCTCCCAATTTCATACATGCGTCCAAGCCTGCCTTCAGAGAAATTGAGGAGAAATCTGTCTCCCTGCGCACTTGCCCCTGTTGATGTTTTACACAAGTAAGTATGTGTGATGTCATCCACATGTCATCATCTCATCCATGATTGCAGAGGGATGGCATTGTATGATTGCTTCACAGGCTCATGGGAGCCGAGACCAAAAAATTCCCTTCTCTTCACTAACTGAGGTCTGTGGATTCCAGGAACAGACATAAAGACACAAAATTAATAAAATGATGCTGGTCAAACCAGCATTGGCAAAAGGCACCCTGGAGAGGCAGAGCTTCTCTAACCAGCGGGTGTGGACCCACCTTGCATCCCTTCTTCAGTTTCTATCAACTCCTGCTACTTTATACCTAAACCAAATGTGAGCTGAGTCCAAGACACTCTTAAACTTAATTACTACTCCAGTTTAGTATGAAGCCAGTCCTCAAATGGCTGAATTATACCATTTGGAAAGGACAATTGGTTATTACACTTATCAGATTGTTTGTGACAGGAATGGGTTAATTTTCCTAACCTTTTCTGTTCTTGTTCCACTCACAGGGTTGTCAAAAGGATGGATAAACGTGTTGCTATTTTCTGGTTTTGTTTCAGTGTCTATCATGAGAGTGGACCAATTTCATACCATTTGCTGCTTTCATTACTGTCTCAGGGTTGTCACAAGAATTGATAAATTTCAGACTGTTTTTCTTGTCCTCATTACAATCTTAAGGTTGTCATGAGAATGAATTGATTTTGTGCCATTTTCTGTTCTCATTACAGTCTTTGTCATGAGAATGGCTTCATTTGGGGCCATTTTTGTTCCTGTTACTTACAATCTTTTGTCACAAGAACAGGGATTATTTGATGAAAATGAGAAGACAGCATCTCAGACACTGAGATTCAGGGAAAACTTGTTCTTGTGACAGAGATCATAACGAGGACAGAAAGCAGTACAGAATGTATCCATTCTCAGGATGATTTTTAAGGTTGTGATTTTTTGACCCTGATTGTGCCAACTGGCTTTGCCAGGAGATTTTACCACTTTCATTGTAGTAACCCCTACTTCATTCAGGCTGCTGGTAGATTTTTCCCTACTCAGCAAGGGAAGATGTATTTATACAGGGGCTATGAGAAGTATTGCAGATGAACAACACTGGGTAGGCTTTGGTATCCACAGGAACACCTATATTTCAGACTCCAGCTGGGACTTCAGGAACTTTTCATGGGATTCAGGTAGGAATCACCACTAGGAAGGCAGCCATTGAACACACTGTTGCGTTTTGGAGGGTTAAACACACAGAAGAGATGTAGGTTTGAGTGCCTGGATGACTTTGGGTTTGCCTATGTTGTCTGCACAGCCAGCTTGATCTGAGAGCTCTGGGATTCTGAGTTCAAATGAAGGTAAACCAGTGACTGCAAACAAGCACCTACAACTCAGCTAAGAATGAGTTACTGCAAATGAAAGGGCAGAAGTGAGAGATCAAGGCATGTACAACATCCAGGACCCAGAAAACCTAGAAGTAATTATTGCATTCTCAAAGATGATCAAAGAGAATCAGCAGGAAACGTTAAATAAAGCAGAAACTCATACAGCACGTGAAAAGAGAGTGGGAATGAAAAAGGGATCACAGTAAGACTGAAGCTATGGACAGGGAAAATGAGAAAGTAGTTGTGGAGGAGGGGGCAAGAAGCTCCAGTAGAAGAAAGAATCCTAAGGCATAGCTAAACACTTAAATGCTCAAATTTACTTGGTGCAAGGCAGAGAACTAAAATGAAGGACAAGAGAAGGAGAAAACTAAAGAAGAAAAAGACTTCCCTCCATGACAGGATGGACAAGGGAGCTCTAAAGGAAGCACATATGTTTACCAGTCATGTTTTTGGTAATGTTAAGCAAGTAGAAACCTACTGCTTTGAAAAACCTTGCATTAACTGCTTTTGAGCTTGCAGTTTTTATTTTGCAGATACTACAATTTTACTCCTGGTTTTCGACCCCTGGTTCCATCAGAAATTGAATAGAGGGCGTATGTATGGTGTTCCCTTTGGCACACCTCATGAGATAGATCCAAAGAAAAAGAAAAGGTGACCTGGGAGCCATGGCCATAAAGGGGATTCAAGCTGTGAACCAACCCAAGAGGAGATCATGCTG
The DNA here is from genome assembly GCA_013399915.1 of Illadopsis cleaveri. NCBI lineage: Eukaryota > Metazoa > Chordata > Aves > Passeriformes > Timaliidae > Illadopsis > Illadopsis cleaveri. The sequence goes on from VXBB01012047.1 coordinate 777,480, forward strand.
ACTGGAATACACCTCTGGAACTGCTTGGATAATCATTCTGCAAAGCTATTTGAGAAATAATCAGAAAACCCATCTGAAAATAAGTTACCTGATCAGTGAAAGACATCACCAGTAAAAGGAGAGTGAGGGGGATGGACATTCCCCACTGTCTAAGTAACATAAAGCAGGAATGCTGCAATAAATAGACCTGACAGATGACACCTGGTATTTCCTGGGCCAATTTCTATGAACATTTTATTGATCTTTTACATTCTGATTTGTCCATCAGAGCCTGTGATCCTTTGCTTTGTCTGTCCCATGCCTCCCCCCCTGCCCCCTCTTTTACCATATGTACCTAATCTCACTGCTCTGTCTACCATCTGCCATTGTTTGAAGTATGTGGGAATATGAGTTTAATCATAAAAATGGTGGCCCTGGCTGTGTGTACTACACGAATGTTCAACTTTCAGAAGATGAAGTGACCTCCAAATGGCTTACTGCTTTTCATTAATTTCTCTGTATAATTGAACATTTTTCGGCATCTCATTTAACAAACTGTTAAGCTCCTTATTGCACAGAAGGGCCATGTGATGTGCAGGGATTCTGAAATGCTTCCCCTCATTCACAGTTCTCCTACTAATATCCTGGGCATTATTAGTAGTTCACAAAGCCAGCACATTTTCTTTTTGATAAGTGTCCCTGTTCTGCCCTCCTTTGTCCACCTCCAAATGCCTCCTAGTACTTACAAAGAATAAAGCCGTGCTGCCTAACTAGCCTGGTGCATTGGATTGCTACCCCTACTCACTTGGTTGCCTGTAAGGGGATGTACTTATATCATGAAAGATAAATCCCAGCTAGAAATACAGGTCCCTGACAACCTAATCACTGAAACCCTGTCAAGTAACCCCTAATTTTAAAGCAAGTGGTTAATTCCCAGCAAATTGATTTATGCACTGTTTGAGGTTTGGTGAGTTGTGTTGTTCATCTGTTATTACCACGAACTCAGCTCAGCCTATTCATTTAGACCACTGACACAACACAGTGCATCTCCCAAGAAAATTTCCTTTGTCAGCACATCTAGAATTTGCTAATTAAATCAAGGATGACATTATTCACTTTCTGAAAAAGGCAACTTCTCTCTCCTGCCCCGCTTAATACACGTGTGTGCATAAACATGCACACACCCAGGCATGGTTTTTTAGCTGGCATTTGTAAATGTGCTCAGTCCAAAACTTTGAATTATCTTTATTAACTGTTTTAGTCAGGTCTAGATCATCTGGTCATCTCAGTGGACACAAACTGTCTATATGCATGTGAATGGGGCAACAGAGGGAGCTGCATAGCACTCATAAGCGATCACGAGTCTCGCTTTTTCAGAGCACACCCCAAAGTGTGAATATTGATAAAATAGTAGGGTTGGCCCGCAAGTTCTTTTCTCATCTGTGTTATTGCAGCTGAAGTGAATTCAAAACACCAAAAAAGACAGGTCATCCCCCAAGCCCTGTAATTATGGGTCCATAATACCACTGCAACTCTTTGTACTATTCAGGGTAGAGACAATAGAAGAACATAGAAATTAACCTTTTTTGACCACCCAGTAAATTTTTTCAAAGACTTCTTATCTTGAGAGATTAAAAACTCCGAATAAGTGACCAAAATAAATCTATCTATGCTCAGACTCCTGCTTCTCTAAGTGTTAGGTGCCATGGAAGGAAGGCTTTATCTGCACATAGATATGACCCAGCAAAGTCCCTTGGTTGTGCTTGGGATACTGTTTGCCTTGCAGAACCACCTTAATTTGGTAGTACCTTCCCCTGGGGGCACGGTATGGCTTTTACCCCTATGATGAATCCCATGTTTCCTCAGCTGCTATACAGACCTCTGGCTTATTACAGCCAGGATATTTGCAATATAGCTGAGGAGAGAGGTATCTGTGACACTCCGTCTCGAGCTCAAAAACGTATTCTTGATTCTTGTCACTTCCCCTCTGTGGCAGTTGTCTTATTCCCCATTGCCAGACCAGGACATGTCTGTTATTACAAGAACATAAACAAGAAGATGACAAGGAAATGGGAAGCTGTTTAAAAACCAAATGGCTCTATCGCTCTGGTCTGTACATAAACCAGACTGTGGCAACTCACCAACCTCAGCCTCTAATTGCAGCATAGCAGCCAGATTTTTATCCTTCTGAAGACTGAATTAAAACCAAATTTCACTTTTCAAGATAAACTGACCTCTCAGTAGGCTCAGAAAAATAAAACCAAAAAGAAACACTGCACACCATGCCATAACCTTCCATTTCAAAGACAGGGGTGTGTTGGGGTATGCAGGGCTGTGCCCTGCATATAGTTTTGCTGTATGCCTACTGTCTTCTGGCTGGCAAAGACTTTCCTATATCACTATTTATGACTGACCCATTTGTGTTACTACTGAGACATAAGTGGTGCATTGTACCACCCCTTCCAAGCAGGTCTTGAGGTAACACCTCCTTAATCAAATCCAAAGTATCCTCAATTTTTTCATTCCATTTAATTCTGTTTATTGAAGCCATTTAATACCCTTGTTTAGTCAAATACAGTCTTGATGTATGCTCTTGGCCCGCTGTGGAAAGGTTACAGCGTTTCATGCTTTCATTCTTCATATCTGAAGCAGCCGTGCAGTTTTTCCACCAACTCATTGCTTGCTAATGAACTTTTTTTTTTTTTAAGCAGCCTGTCATTTTGTTTAATGTTGCAAAATAAGGCAGTCTTTAAGTGGGATCTGATTTTGCTAAGAGATGTCTAAACTTAAGTGAGATAATGGATGTAACAAAATACCACCAAATATGACAGCTTTGTTCTGCCAATGTAATTTGCTGATTCTGGAAACCAAACGCAGAACAGTCTGTGCCAGTCTTAGAAAAGAGGCTTGTTTGACAGATATAAACCTGCTTAAATATCAGCATACACTACATTAAATAGCAGACTTCTGCATTCATTTGTGGGTTTTAGTCACTTGTCATAACAGAGGGTTTTTATTTTATTTAAAATGTCTCATTGCTCCTATCACTCTGGTGCCCAAACGCAGGCTGCTTCCCCTGCCCCCCACACCTAAAGCTGAAAGGGGATGTTTCTTGACAGAGACACCAAACTCCCCTAATTATAATAAGGTTAAAAATCATACTTACCCCTTCATTCATTTCAGAAAAAAAAAAAAGGCTTCTGTCTGCTGTGTTGTGGAGAAGCTTTGGGTTGGACTTGGTTGTGTCCTTTCTGCAGGTAAAGGAAAAATGTATATGTTCAGAAGGAAAGTCTAGGAGCACAAAGGGTTCAGAAACTGCTGTTTTTTTCTTGTTGACTATGTGCCATTTAGAGATGCCCCTAGAACCATGAAACAGAGCCATCAGTATTTCCTGGTAGTCAGACTCTCAGTGGTCTGTAACAGTATCTGCATGTAGTTCATATTCAGAGTTGTAAAGTATGTGACCACAAGTTATTGGATTTACCAAGCTTCTGCATTCACTTGGATCTTTTTCATATCCTCCAACACATACACATATATAGACATACCAGGCTATCTTCTGTTTACTTGCTATTGACACCTGCCCATTTATCAGGCTTATTTCCCCTTACCTTAGTCCTTCTGTCCACAGACTGCTTCCACAGTCTCTTCCTCCTCTCTGCAGTTCTCCCATATTGCTTTTTTATGCTGTCCATTTTTCATATTTAAAGTTTTAAGATGTTTGGACCTTGTTTTTTAACAGCAATGTATTTCTTAACTTAAACATTGGTAAGGTCCTTGTGACTTTCCAGGTGCTAATTCTGACACTTTCAAGTAAAATGAACTGTAATTGACACATATTACACGTTGCCAATATTTCCACAGTAAATTCTGTCCAGGAATGTGATGTTGGCAACCCTTTCTCTTGCAAAGGAGGTGTTTTCAAAATGATCACCCATGTTATAACTCTCCAGCACTCAGACCTGACTTATGCTAGTTTGCTTTCAGACACTTTGGATCTGAACATTAAATGATGATTTTTTTAGATCAGGGAAAATTAATGGTGCTATGACATTTCATCTCACTGAAGGATATGCATCTAAATATTCTGTCCTGACCCCACTGAAAAGAAAAGGATTTTTCCTAGAGATCTGAATTTCACTTTAATGCTGTTCTTACTTATATGGATTAAGCTCAAGGAAATCAAAGGTTTTTAATTTATTTGAATCAACAAACTTAAAAGTCTCTTATTTTAACAGTAAATAAAGCTATTTTTAGGCTAAATGAATTATTTGTGGGGGGGGGCAATTATATAATAATTAAAAGGAAAGACAAAAGTAAATCTACTCCACAATTTAGAGTTGCATCCCGCAATCCAGAAAATGTCTTTCATATTCTGGTATACAGCAAGATATTTCTGGTTGTGTTACCAGTCTTATTTTAAATTTAAATGAATAAAACAATTAAGCCAAGACCTCTTCAGAGATCCAAGTCAGTCCCAGTCTTCTCTTTCCCTATCCCACTAAGACTCATGTAGTGTAGAGTCAGTGGGTTATTCATGCCTCTTCTTTCAGTCACATAGCAGAAGGAATCATGAGACCCTGCCTCGGTTGCTGAGGCCGTGTCATTGTCCTTTGTCTCATTATGGAGCTGAAAAGTCCCAAAAGGCTGAATACAGAACCATTATTCTGGCCATGGTGTAGCCTCTGGAGACTCTGTTATTCTTCCCAAATGGGCAAGATTTGTGAGGTTTGCTAATTTTCTTCATGCACCTGACAATGTAAAACACCCTGCAACCAGCAGAGCTCTGCCTGTGACAAAGCGTGGGGGACACGGCGCGGTTTGTACAGGTACGGCACAGAGGAATGAGACCCAGGAGGAAGTCACGTTTCTCTCCCAGAGGAGCACTGCTGAAACATAAAGAAGGTTGCCCACCCTAATCTACAACCATGCATTAGGCAGGATGGAGGGTGCTGGGTGGAGACAGAGAGTTGGCCTTTAAAGAGTGGACCTTAAAATCTGTGAGGTTATCACAGCACAAGAACTAAACTGTAGGAGCATGTAGGATCAGAAAAGCAAGTGCTTTAAGCACTGTGTCCTCTAACAAGAATAGCTATTCAGAGTAGATGTTGATAGAATTCCTATATTTATAGCCACTGCTAAATGACCCAAGATGGATAATTTTCTTTGATAAAGACAAACCTTGTCATTTTACACATTTTAGCAAAATTGCAAATTGCTGATAATCTAGCAATGGAATTCCTTACTTTATTTTAAAGCAGTAAACTTCTCCTTCATTCTGTTTATAAGCCTGTGCCTCAAATATTTAGGATAGAGCATCTTTATCACTTTTTAAGTCAGAAGCATGAGCAAAGCACATTTTTGTGAAATCTTAGTTCCTTTGAAAAAACTTCCTGGAAGTTTTGACACTCATCATTTTAGGAGTGGCCAAGGTGGGGAAGAAAATTCTGACTTGACATAGCAAAGAACATGTCTGAAGGTCAATTTATTTTTGTCCTGGTAGGAGCCTGCAGGAGCCATGCAAATTCAGTGGTGCTGGCATATTTTCCTCAAGATGGATGGACTGACAAATCCTGGAAAATTTAGGTTCATATTTAATGTGAGCAGTGATAATGAAAGACAAGATCTTTTGTTTAACCCTTCATGCCTTCAGCACCCACAAACCATATACTTGAAAAAATAAAGTTGCCTTCATGTGTAAAACTCTTAAGTATGGTTCCCACTGAGGTAGATGAATCCGACAGAAAGAGAGATAGAGGGGAAGCTTCACATTATTTTTCCACTGGACGTTACTTTTAACTATTAAAACAGCGAACTCTAAGCATTAGGTAACATCTGCTGATTAGTGACTCAAAAGCAAGTTCCACAGACAGATATAAAGGTGATTAGTGAGATATTTGCCTTTATTTTCCAAAGGGTCCCAGAAGCCTAGAAACATTGCTGATCTCTGACACACATGGAAATTTGCTACTCAGAATCCTATGGGGAAGAAAATGCACTTTATTACTAAAAACTATTCAGAACAATCCATCTTCTTTGAAGGCCAAAACTGAGAAAGGCTATTTAAAGTGAATTTAATGTGACTTCCACTGTAGAGGATGGGAAGCCAAAAGAAGAAGTTAAAAAAAATATCAATGCATGGCAGGAGTCAGAGAACCACCCACTCATCCAGGCAAGCCATAGAAGAGTGCAGGAGACACAGCTGCCAGATAAAATACATTACAAACCAAATGACATCCAAAATATTGATGATCCCAACCATCAGCAGAAACAAGAGAACCAAGAGAATTTAACTACATCTGCAGAGTCTAAACCTGAATTTAAAATGAGGGCTGATTGCTCAGGCCAAACAAGCCTCATCACCAGGAATCCAAGCAAAATAGAGGTTTTATTCCTGTATTTTAATTCACACCAAATTGTTCATACTATACAATTACCCCATTAACTTCAGCAAGGCTACATAATCAGAGTGTTCTATTCAAAATTATTTGAGGCACTAGATTTGAGTTGTAAGTGTGGTAGTTTCCTTTCAGTCTCTTAGAACACAGAGCTGGAATGAAGCTGGATGACACAGACAAGGCTATATAATGGGTAAAGGTGGCCATCAAGTTGAGAGGTCACAACCAGTCCAAAACCAAAGCCATCCACACACATTTCTGGGAGAAGGACTACCTCCTGGATTCCTTCTCACCTGTAGAACAATTTCAGATGCACCACTCGGCATACCCTAGGCAGGATGCCTCACTTCCCACCACCTGCAAAAGCAGAGATTTCTGCTGACATGATACTCCTTGTGGTCTAGCAGAGCTATCTTGCTCTCATACAAAGAGGAAAGCCTAGACCTGAAATTGCATCTTCTAGCTCTTGGCCGACCAACAGCCTTGGAAGGGGACCTTGATCTGATGCCTTAGGAAGGCTGACCTGAAAGAGAGACTGGACAGAGCTGGAGAATAAAGTCGATCTTTATTGAAAGGCCTTTAGGATACATCTTGGGCAGGACAAGAGTCTGACCAGGGCTACACCCAATGTGGATTTAGAATGGTCACAAAATGGATGACGGGTCATGAGGTCTTGCATTTTTATAAGTTTTGGTCCATTTGTATATTGGAGTTTAGTTGCCCAATTACATCTTCAGGTTGTGAGGTCTCATCCTTCTTGTTCCTCCTTTCAGTCCACCATTGTTTATGCTTTTGGGCCTGAAAGTTGTCCTTGGTCTTCAGCAGGAAAAGGATTTATTTTGTCTACCTACTCTGTGAAGAGAGGTTACTAGCACTTAGTATGAGGCTCAGCTCTACACCCCTAGGCAGCACAGAATTTGAAAATATGAAAGCTAAAACTTAAGGCATCATGATCCAGCACAGATGCAGAAAACTTTAGTAGCTGCAGACCCAGCAGACAGGGTTTACCAAGGAGAACTATCATCAAAAAATCTGTTGGGGCTCCAGATCTCCTGGGTATCATACAGAAAACTGCCTACACACTGACGTATAGAATCACAGAATCATAAACATTGGAAGATACCGTCAAGATCATCATGTCTAACCATCAACCCAGCACCACCATAATCACCCCTAAACCATAACCCCAAGTGCCACAGCCAGACACCTCTTAACACATCCAGAGGTGTTGACTCCACCACGTTCCTGATCAAATTATTCCAAGGCCTGACCACTCTTTCAGTGATTTTTTTTTTTCATAATATCTAATCTGAACCTCACCTATAGAGCAGACATGAAGATAAGAGGCTGTCATAGCTCTTGCCCTATGTGCATCATCAGATCAGCAAGACTACTTCTTCCAGACTGGATCTCCTTAAGTTTTACACAAGCCTTTCCCCATTCTCATCAAAGGTGCAGGTCTTTGGGTCCTGCTTTGGAAAAGCATGTATTGACCAAAACTCCCTCCAACTCTACCAATAAGAGCACTCTCATGTCTGAAGTCAGCTTCAAACAAACTGGTATGAGGCAAAAAATGCATTGGTGCTGTAGGAGGGCTATTTGTTCATCTTTCAAGACAGGTAGGCCAACATTCTAGTACTTTGATGTTTGAGGGTCTAAAACTTGAATGAGATAGTGAATGTTGTTCTATCATTATTGGGAGAGTTTGATTCATTAAGATTGAAGGGTGGTACCAGTAAGGGTTACTCTTGAAGCTTATAGAAAAGATAACTTCTCCTCTCTTAATTAAAACACCATGTGTAATTAATTGTTGTACAATACATAGCTATATAAACTATTAGTCTTCAAACCACTTTTTAGTCTTCGTTTTAGCTTTCTTCTCTCCAAACCCTCAGAGAGATGTTTGTGGCTACAGACCCACTTGCAGGTACAAGGTTTTTTGGTTGTTGTTACCTTTTCAGTTCAACATTTCCAGTGTGACTCCCAGAGATGATGGGAGTGCTCTCCTCACCCAACACAGGGTCTTCCAACTCCAGCATCAGGAGGTAAGAGAAGTGAGTTTGCATCTGCTCTGAAGGCAGCTCAGGGATTAAGGACAATAATATTTCACCCATCCTTGAAGACCAGAACGAAGGCAATTGGAACATTTTGCAGCTGGATGTTGCATATAAGTACTTCATGGGTTTGGCATAGATATTCAGAAAAATTAACAGAATACCCTTTGGCCTTTGGTGCCTATAATGCTTCAATATGATACAGTATTGTCTATGTTTTTTTTCCTGGAAAACTTTTACAGACAATGGAAAATGGTGATTGATAATGCTGAGCTCCCAAAGGGTTGTCAGAGACCTTTCTTCTAGTCCTCTTAACCTAATTTTTGCATTACACTTGCCACTTTGACCCTGACACAGAGCAGGAATGTATGATCAAGGTTACTTTGCCATAGTGCAAACACTGTAGTTTGTCACAAACATAAAATAGGGTGACCCGAGATAGTAGGGCTGCAATTCAAAGAGTCTCCTGTTTGTCCTAGTTAATGAAGAATAAAACGTATTAGTCTGTAATAGAGAGAATTTTTGGTAACCTTCATGCAGAAGATGCCCAGAGTGAATGTCCTTTAGCAGTTCAGTAAAAAGGGCTTATAAACATGTTTTCTTTAAGCCTATGTACACAATAGGGAAAACCATATAATAGAAGTGGATTATTCAGAAAAATGTTTTGCTGAAAACTTGATAAAAAGGTTTTGGTCCCATGGCAGAAAGCTTAGTTACAAAAGAAGAGGAAAAGAGACTGCTCACCACTTACAGCCCCTTATCTCACAGATGTTATCAAGGTTTCAGTTCAGCTTTACCAGCAATGAAAGCAGGAAGAACTTCACAGGAACAATTACTCCCTGCAACTTTCCCCGCTTGAGCTTGAAAGTGTGTCTCATTCAGGGGAGTCCCAAAGAGTTTAGTTCAACGCTGGTAAGAATATTATTGCCATTAGCAGTATGGACAACTTTCAAGCTAGAAAGGAATTCCAGCTGGCAAGGACCTGCACCATGCAGAACACACAGATGTCCCCACAAAGGAGGCAGAATATTTCCACTCACCTTTGCTCTCCTCTTGCAGTGGTGCCTGGTTTTCTCAGGGAGCCCAGCACTTGGCTCCTCTGCAATCCTGACTCCAAACTCTGGCCTGGCCCTTGGAGCCTACTTTGAATGGGCAATGAGACATTCCTATAGCTGACTGCAATCTTCATTGAATAAACGAGGCAGATACCCTTTTAATGAATGAAACACATTCCCTTTTATTATAGTGGCTCAGACAAAAAAAAATGAGGGTGGAGAGAGTTCTAATAATTCAGGTATGATTAAAAAGAGGATATTTACTGGCTTGTAGGCCCTGGGGAGAAGAAAACAACACGGCAGCATAGTTTCTATATACATCCCTAGGGAAAAGTTCAAGAAATAAGAAAATGCATATAACCATTGTTCGTGTGCATTATGCAAGCTTTAAAAAAAATAGATAGGGCTGAGTTTCAGAGTATCAGGAAAAGTATTTGGGCTGCATTTAAGTGAGAAGGATTAGCTTGCATGATGTTGATTTATAAATGGCAACAACCAATCCCTTATATTCTCTCCTGCAGCCATCTCTCCTGCACAGTAATTCCCAATGTTCCCTTTTGAAAGCCCTTGATACTCAGTTAGCCCCAAGGTATAATGTTTGATAATATAACTACTGCTTCTGTCACTGCGTTTTGTACAAACGCATTATATGTGGCCCAGAATGGTAAAGATTTATGTATGGGTATGGAAAATAAAAATCAGCATTGATTAAAAGCCCCAGATAGACCATCCAATCCCGCCCAGAGAACATCAGTTATTTTGCATTTTGACGTGGCGATTGATAACTCATAAATGCAAGCAGGAATGACAAATGCGGATGGAAACTGGCTTTGACAAAAACGATAACAGTATCAGTCTCGAGGGGCGATGGAGGTATAAGCAGGAGCTGTTTAAAATATTTAATCATTTTATGAAGGCTGCAAGATGTTGTTTGACCCTGAAGGAGTGTGAATGTCACATGGATCAGAAATTGCCAAGTCTTTGAAGTGAAATAAAAAAAATGGTGTTATTATAGATCCTTCTTGACATCCTATCATTTTTGTATAGGATTAAAAATATGTATACAAAGCTCTAGATAAAGGACTCTGGCAAAAGATGTCTTGGTTGAAGGGAAAAAAAAAAGTAAAGACATACTGTTGTGAATTTTTACTTCAAAATCCCAAAGCATCTCTTTTATATTCTTCTGGAATGGCATGAATAGAACCAGCAGCCCCCTAGTAAAAAGACTCCTTTGGTTTTTAACTACAGGGTAAATTACGCTTTACTTTTGTTACCTTGGGTCTGACTTTTGGTCTTCAAAAGAAAATCTTTTTTTTTTCCTCTTGTACTTAACTGAGCGACGGGTATTGTATGTGAATGTATATAAGTATATCCATATGACCCCTAGGTGTAACACTACATTAAACATATTTATTTTATTATATGCATGCACAAAGGCATGCAATGTGCAAGGTGTGGGGGGGTTTTATGAGAGAGGGAGGAACTGGCAACTCAACAGTGAATTGATACACTTAATTCTTATCTATATTTGTGTTTTCAAATTTTCCAGGTCTTCCAGAAGACCTGGAACCTAACCAGTCAAGAAAAAGTACCAAAGCCACAAGTAAATTCTGAGTGAATATTCCCATATGAATGAGGATTAGTTTATGTTTCACTGTGGTATATCAGCAGATGAAATATTACACTGTATATTTCCTCTTTATCTGGTGTATTTCTTCCCTCCCTCCCTCTTCCATACCCTCATCCCTCCCTTAAGTAACTGGGCTTTGCTTTATTTTATTATTTGAATTTTGTTTAGTCAGGGTCATATGGATGTTTAGAAGGACATTTATTTCAAGGGGGAGATTTCTGAAAACCATGCTTCTTTTAGGGTCTGGTTTTGTCTTGTCCTTGAAATATGCTCTTTCTTTTCTACCCAGTTTGGCCTGTTCCATATATTTCTTCGGAGCAATTAATCATTTAGACTCGACATATAATTTGTTTATTCAGTAGTTATATATATGCAACCTTTCTTTTTTTCCCTCCTGTTAAAGATTTTGCTTTCCTATCACAGATGTTTTCATCAAACCTCTGTTTTATGCCTTTACCTAATATTCACTGCTAGGAGCATGCAAAGATCTTGCTTGCTTTGTATTAAGTTCCCCTCACCCTGCCCAAACCACTAGGAAATTACACACATTCAACTTCACAACAGACTCCTCACGGTACAGTGCGGTCACAGCTCTTTGTGTATCCTGCACGAGCTGATCCTTTTATTTGCTTAGGATAGCACAGATGCTTTGTTCCTCGCCGTGGAAGGGATTCTGCCTATTCTCATTTACATGTCCCATTGATTTCAGCTAAGTACATACAGTACATGGTATTGCAGCAAAGACCATTGGAAATATCTCTGTTATTGCAGCATGCTGCACACTCTGCAGCAAATCTGCACCACAATAAACCTCTTCCTGCAGCATCCAGAGATCCTCTAATAGCAGCAGGAGGGAAATGCCTGATGGTGTCCTGAGTGATACGTTACATTTGACTGTCACTTGTGGTCTGCCTGCTGGACCTGTTCCATCCTGGTTATTTATTAAAGAAATTTCAGGGTCGTTTGGGTTTTTTTCCCTCCCTTTTTCATGAATTCCAGACTTTTTCCTCCTCCATTCACAAAGAGCTCCCCTCTGAAGTCTGAATGACAAGCTGAACTTCATGATCTTAACATAGATCCTTACAACACACAGCTTTTTGAATACTTCTGCAGGAATATTTCATGCTGACGGACGATGCCAGAAAGGACATATGCTTTTGTTGCCATTTTACTCATGCACCTTCCCTCAGTATGTCCCAGTCACGTCCAGGACTGTTGATTTTAATTTGCCATGTCTCCTGGAAACAACAGGAGAGCATTCCTTTTAGAAGGGACTGAATTTGTCCCACAACATTTGCCTCTATTTTAAGCTAATAAAATTCCTCCCTGCCATTTTTTTTTCTTTTTTCCCTGTCACTGCAAGAGGGTCTGTCTCTCTAATGACACAGGTGGATGTGGTACTTGCCAAGGGGAGCAAAGTATTAGGAGCAGAAAAATATCTACTGACATTTCACCACGTGAGTGGCTTTGGGATGGCATAGGGAACACTCTCTCTGGCAGCAAAATCCCCAGGCCAGGTCCTTGCTGCAGACAGGGTATTTTTTATTCGGGCCAGTACACAGCAGGGCTGTGACTGACACTTCAATGTCACCTCCAGCTTTGAGCCCATTTGCAGTTGAAGGTGCCAGCAATGGTGGCTCAGCTTCCGTCTCAGACTAAAGAGCAAAGCCCAGCTTGTCCGACCAGCAAACTTAGATAAATTCAGCTCACCTAAATTATTTGTAGTTCCTATTCCTGTTTAGATGTGTGTACCTTTAAAATACAAGTGCAAGTGAAAGTCAACAAAGGAGAAGTATTTTGTACAACCATAGTCTCCAACTTAGACACCTAACTGCTTTTAACTGGAACCATAAGTCATTCAACCATCAAAATAAATGCTGGTCAGAATGTAGCAGCCAATTTTATAAGCTGGATCCATTAAATGGACCTTGCACACATTTAGCCAGCTCTACACCCACCTGAAATGAGAAGTTTTTGTGCCTACCATATGAAAGCTAATCCTGCCAATGACGTTTCTACAGTCATCCCACCTTGCTGCCTGCCTTCTCCCAGAGACTGTCATTCTCCATTTTCACACCAGAATGGGATAGCACTTTGGCATGCCAGTTTTATGTGCCTGAAAATGCAAATATAGATAAACCATGACGCTCATGAATTTATGATGAATTTGTGGATGAATTCGTGTTCCTCAGAATTTTTTTTCTTTTTTTTTTTAAATAAAGGGGCAATTTGTTAAAATTTTACCTTGGTATTCTTGAATCTTAACAGCTAAGGAATGACAAGTTTTCCTGGAAGGTACCTTTTATTTCAGAGTAGACCAAATCTTAAACAGAGAATGATTAAAGATAGTGAAATGTTTTGTTTAGGACAGTGTAAGATTTTCATATCAGCAGAGAACTAAAAACCAAAAGAATTTAGGGTAGACCAAGCTGACCTGCTTTTGTAACTTTTCCATAACCTGTTAGCAGCCTGTAGTGGTCACTTTCCTCACAGTTCTTCCCCTCAAACCTCCAGCTTCTTTTACCCCCAGGGATTTCTTTCATGCAATTCTTTTAAACCTGCTTGTTTGCTCCTTTGCCTATTCCTCCCTCAACTCATCCCATAGGATGCTTAATTTGGAAACCTCTTCAGTGTAAATCCAACCTGCAGAAAACATTCCCATTTGGTAAGACTGGAGGAATGCCGAGGTAGCTTGGTGCAGTGGTTGGGTCTTATCTTTTTGATTTAAAAAATCAGCTTCTTCTGACAGATAATCTGCCACCTTCTGTGTTATGTGTAGATCTGCTGAGGCTGCATCATATAAACCAGAGTTTGGTCAGCACATTTAATTCACCCTTGTTTCTTTGACTATCATTTGTTTATCAGGAAAAGACTGGTCTAGACCTTAATCAAAATGAGGAAAATGAAATCCCTGCTAATTAGGGACTTCTCAGCACTTGCTAGATCTTTTCAAAGATGAAGAGGTTAATCATTTGCAGTCAGACAGTAAGAAATGAACCACTTGTCTCTTCCTTCATCCTCTATGCAGTTCCTCCATTTCAACATCCTTGTTACTAAATCTGAGACAATGTGTAATTATACAGAAGGAAATCTCTCTGGGGTATAGCTGAAGTTGCTTAAATTGTGCTGATTTACAAAGATGAAGGATTTTTATTTTTTTCCCCCAACTAGAAAAAAAAATTACCTTTTTTTCATAATGGCAAACAACCTCCTGCAAAGTCAACTCCTTTTCTGAAAGTCATTGCTAGTTTTATAATTTCTGAGTCATTAGATAACAGATAGAACTCCACACTTAGTGGTTTCAAATGTTTATGGTCTGCAATTCATTCTTAATGAGCTCTCTCCATGTCTTTATTCTTCTTCACACCCTCCTGCTGGGAAATGTCTTACTCTGCCTTGGCTTTTGTTAATGATTCCACAATCATTTCAGAGCCATTTCTTCTGCCTTATGTAATTCTGACACTGCATAAGAGCCTGGCTCTGCAGCCTCACAGTTGGAAATGTAACCTTTAATGTATTAATTTCTCTTGCTCAAAACAATTTAACCTCTGTCTTGGTTTTGTGATTGCTAAGTGTTCCAATTAAATGCCTCTTTCATTTTTTGTCCTGGAGGGCTTGATCTTACCAGTATTATGTTTAACATACCCTACCTAGCAAATGATGAGCACTCCAGGGTCCCCTCAAGTGTTCTTCATCAATCCGTTATCTATCTCATGAGTGTCTGTCACATTTTCAAAACAACAACAACAGAAGAGATTAATTAAACTATTTTAAACACTAAATAAAAAAACCCACTACAAGTGGAAACAAATAATTATATAGCAGGAGAAGGAGTAATCCAGGAGGAATAAATGTACTCCCCCCCAGCCCCCTGATCAATAGTAACCTCTGAATGCTGTTTAAATGCTGAATCTTCCACATCAGGATGCAGCCAGGATCAGGAGTTGTAAGAATGTGAAAATTAATCACAGTAACAAAAAGTCTCTCTGTGCTTGTCTTTTTTTATTTCACCACCTGGCACTTAACAAAAAATCATGCCCAGCAAGTTCTGAGAGGTTTTGAACCAGCATCCAACAGGAAAACATCTTGGAACAGAAAGAGGGAATAGGAACAGGGGGAAGGTGGAAGGATTGGAAAAATATCCTCAGATAGGTCACTACCCCTAGCACTATTGTTAGTGAATGGTATCATAACAAGTTGGCTGTCAGCTGCTTTGGTGGGGAAATTCCATGTTTTCTGCTTCCTCCTAATTTCTATTTACCCTAAGTAAAACTTATTTTGGCCATCAGCTTTATTACATCAGCTATTACAGCTTCTGTGCAAAGTAACTGAAAGAGCAGTAGAGTAAGACTTCAGCTGAACCCATGCCTGTTTATTCCCAACTATTATCAAAGTGCTGCCTACGTGTATCTGGACTCAAAACGCTGTGCAAGTGACCCAAGAGCAGCGGTGACAGGAGCAGCAGGGTGACCTGTGTCACAAGTGCTGGGGGCCATGCTCAGGCTGCCCACCAATGGTGGGTAACTGGTGCTATCACAGCTGCTGTGCCCAAATTCAGGGCAGCAGCAAACACCTGAGGTGACCTGCCCCTCCATAGGCCCCTCCATGGGCAGGCAAATGAAGGAGCAGCAAGATCTCAGCCAGGCATCTGAGGCAGAGGGAAAATGCCTCATGGTCCCCAGCACTATTTGCTGATGCTTGCAGCTGTAATTCCAAGTACTTCCCAGACAAATTATATTGGTGTGCATGCTTCAGAGGCATTATCTGAAAGTAGGAAAGGATACTAGTCACAAGGCTAATGCCACTTGCTTTGTCGTAATTTCTTTCCCAGCCATCCATCCCCAGGGGGAATTCAACAGCAGCCCAGGGACAACCACACCACAAGTCCTCCTCTTTCATAAACACTTTCTGGAGTCTAGACGCAGAAGAAATAGTTTTGGCATGTTTCTTGACATTAGAGCTGAAAGTGTCCCTCTCTCTCTGTACCCAGCCTCCCACACAAGCAGCTGGTCTGGGCTGAGAGTGGTTACTGGTTTCTAATCCCACCTCTTACTTGCAAACTTTAAAAGCTTTAACTCTGCACTTTTCACAGGTTGAAGAGCAGGGCATCGGTCTGAGAGCTCGATAGACCTTCAGGAAGACCATGGGAATGTCAGACGAGGCCTTGCACTTTAGTGAACATGCACACACCTCTTCATCCCTGTCTCCCTCCTGCAATCTTCTAGCTGTGCTCACAGTGCTGTCTTCCCTGCTAGGGAAGCTTTAGCTTTCCTTTTGCTTTTGTTTTCAGCTTTCTGCTCTTTTAGTGGGACCTGTGAAGAGCAAGCCCATCCCTGAAGGATCAAATGTCATTCTGCAAAATGCTGCAACTTCCAAAATGGTTAAAGGAGTGCCTCAAGTATTTACCACTGAGGCTGAGCACCATTTGTCCTGAACTCTCTTAGTTTTTGGGGTGCTTCCACCAAGATGATACTGCAATAAGTTTACCCACAATGCTTCTAAATTTCTTGAAGTGCTGGTCAAGCAAGTGTCTGACTGCCCATGGCTCTACCATTGTGTGGTAGCTGTGCTCTCAGACACAGACACACAAAGGGCATCATTTAGTTGCCTGGACAAAAGTAGCTTGTGCAGTTAGAGATTTCCCAAGTGTCCACATGGTAACTGGGAGATATGACAAGGGACCTGTGGAAGACCCAGTCGACAGCAAACCTGGCAGCTGAGGGACCAGAAGGATGCCTAGGGTGTCTCAGATGGTCCTAGATACCTTGGTTTGGGCAAAAGAGCTGTGCCTAAAGTATCTGAGGGTCCTTAAATGAATGATGAAAGTTTTCATGTGCTGGGCAGCCATTATCTGTAGTGCCACAATCTGGCAGGAACAACGGAAGGCTGCTGCAAGCTGGCAGGATGGCATTGCTCCCTAGAAGTCAGTATTTACAAGAGATTGCCAGATGGGTGTGCAGGTCTTCCTCATCCCCAGACTAATCAAGAATCAAAGGAAGCAGGTCAATGTTTGCAATGTTCAGCTCTCCTCTATTGCTTTACCTCCACATTTCCACATAGTGAGGAGACCTTTTCAGCAGTAATGAGATCTCAGCATCCTTTTCAATTACATTGTGGCCATGGAAAGCTCTTGAATAAATGCATTTTTATTTTCAGACTTGCAATTTTTACCTGTATTTATCACAACAGCTCCTGCAATCACAGCCATGAGGCTTGGTTTTAGCAATTATCTGCTACAACAGCATCTCACTTGCTTGCCTCTTATTTAAAAAGCAAAACTCTGTCTGCTCACAGACCATAGCACTTCAGGAAGAGATTGGTAATTTGTAGACTGACGTTTTACATTCATGTATGCTACACATTGGCAAGCTCAACCTATGGTGTGCAATCTCTGGTAAAACTGAAATTACAAATGTTGCCCTCCTTCAAAAAGAACATGTAGTTCACTGACAAAAGCACATTTAAGTGTGCGTTGGAAATCTTCTGTGAAGAAGTGTGATGTCTAGGGAGACTTTTAAGATGGGGTTCTTCAGATGACATGCCCTTCACTGTGGAGCTTCTTGCTAAGTCCTGTATCCCTACATGCTTTGGCACAAGAAGACCCTGCTTCTAACTGCAATCTCTGAGCACAAGATAAAAGAAAAATCAACAAAACAACAAAAACAAACAAACAAAATCAAAAACAAAACAAAAAAAATCACACAGCTGATTCAGGTAAAAGTCACACATTAAGAGTTACACTAAAACAACAATTTGCCAATGGTTTGGAAATCAATGCTTGTTTAAAATATATTTATAATAATAATTTAAACTCTTCATTACTATCATTTGAACCATTACCTTTTTTCTGCCTGTTGTATACTATGAGAAGTAAATTAAGTGAACACTTGAGGCGTCCTCCAACTTTGGATAGATTTTATGATTCTGTGAGAATATACCAGCTATATTTCATTTCTCTTGAGGATTCTACTCTTGAGAAAATGGTTTAAAATTTTCCAACATAATTGGGCTTTCACTGGAAAATTAGGAGTTCATTTAAATAATTTATTTCACATAAAGTGTCTTTTTATGTAGAAATTTTCAACTTTACATTGTAAAGGCAAGAACTTCAAACCCAAGAACTTCAATTTCCAACACAAACTAAAATAATTTAGTTTAACAATAGAACATCTTTGAAAAAAGCCTGTCCATTTTCAATTTTAATGAAAGAAAAATAAATTGTATATGGGCAAAGTGCTATTTTCTAATAGTTCTAGAGCTGACCTCTCCATTGAAGCTAATGGACCAGATCTTAAGGTATTTATTCAGTATTCTCTTTGGAATTTCTCCAGTTTTACACGTGCAAATGCCAAATATCCAAATATTAAGTGTATGAACCTCTGAACATTACTTTCTGGAAACAGTAGTTGCTCAGCATTTATCAGTCTGTGTAACAAACTTCTTCACCCGTGGCTGACTATCATCAGATGATGAATGCTCATCCAGTTTTTCTCAAGCTGTGGGATGGAATAATACTGCGAGGCACATTTCTTTTTCCGTGAAATAGTCTTCTCACAGAACTATGCTAAAGCTGAGCTACTCATTCTATATACAAGAGAAATGAACAGGCAATATTTCTGCTTTTGCTGATCCAGCAAGAAAGACAAGCAAAATGGCTCTCCTGGGTTAGAATCTGTCCAAAAGCAGCAGGGAATGTAAGGATAGGTCTCCTGTGCTTTGAGAAAAGAAGTTTTTGCTGGAGCTTGTACACTGCAGCCAAAGTTAATTAAGAGTCCAAAATCAACTTAGAAAATTAATAGCATGATTTTTTTAAAGCTTAGCTCTGCAGAAAAAATCTCTTATATATCTGGAAGATTTTGTACAAAAAAATGTACACAAATGCAAGACAGGACATTATTACTTCAATAAAATTGTCACTGCCCAGCAGTTACCAAGATCGTGTTAGGTATCTTTCACAATGGATCAGCGTGCTCAGATAGCACCAACAACAGGGAGTTGCAGCACAGAAACCCATAGATGTGCATGCAAATGCAACACAAAAGAAGATTCTGTGGAAATTCAGACACTTTCCCTAGTTAGTTGTATGTTCTGAGATTGTCTTTTCAAATGCTCACATGCAAAAATGAAAACAACTGCCCAGCTGCTGAAGAGCCTTGGCAGAAGGGTGCTCTGTACAAGAGATGAGAACTTTGTGATTGTCACCTATGGATGAACTACTGTCAGCAAGCATCATAAAGCCAACCTGCTCTCATGCAGTTATAGGCTGTGTGAGTGGAACCATGGACCTCAGTCATTTGCTGTTCACTCCAGACTACAGTCAGAGTCTCCAGCAAGGGATGGTGGGTGCCTGCTGGGAGGCACATGAGCTTGGAACCCCCTCAAGCACATCACCAATTCCACTTCTTCCCAGTTTCCCTCCAACAACTACTTTCCAAAAGAGTAACCAGCTCCGTTGCCCTAACAGAAAAACAGTGCTACTGAAACAGAAAAAAAAAAAAAAAAAAAAAAAAAAAAAGCAAAAAAAAAAAAAAAAAAAAAAAAAAACCCACCACCATAAAAGGTTGCCCTTACACA
>VXBB01012047.1:797181-808738 GCA_013399915.1 Illadopsis cleaveri
AAAAAAAAAAAAAAGCCCAACCATTATACCGTGACTGCTTCACTCAAAAAATGAAAGATCAAACTCTATGAGTGCCATCTGTAGCTCTTTCTCAACCAGGTGACCTTACCACCTTTCTCACTGTGTGACCATGTACTAGGGTTTGTCTGGTACAGTGCTGTGTTGAAGGCTTTGTGCTCCTCTGGGCAATATTTGTGTAATAATAATGAGGTTTTCTTGCAGGAAGCTCATTGTACAACACATACCATTGGATTCAACATTTCCCCTCTTCCCAGCATTCAACAGGGAGTATTTAATATCAGAAAGTTGCTAAAGAAAGTTTGAAATAAGTGGATGTTGTAATCTGGCAACCAATTGCAGTCTTTTTTGTGCAGTGATAGATTTAATAATTTATAAATCAGTGGCATGAACAAAGCAAGAACCAAAACAGAACTACCCATTTCAAAAGTGTAAAGACAGTTAACCTTTAAACAGATGGATAATTCCAGACAGCACTGTAAAATTAATAGAGCCTAAACTGTAGGTCTCAAAGCTGCAGAATACATCTTGGGAGACCATGTTTTTGAGATCATCATAAATCAATTTTTTTCTTATCAGTCCCTTATGCATAAATCGACTACAAGGCCTGCTAGGTTATGAATATGTATGTCATGACATGACAACTGATCCAGTGCTCCAGTATCAAAAGTCCTGTGATCTTATTGCTTATACTGAACCATCAGCTTCTTCACATCATGCAGAAACAGTCACAACAACAATATGAAGGCTGGACTGGGAAAAGGTAAGAAGAAGAGATTTTCTGCAGGGGAAATTTTAGTGAATGAAAGCACGGAATCTCTTAAGGAATCCCATTTCCATCTTTGCATTATTTGCAATTCTTTTCCTCATTAAATCCTGTCTTTTTAGAGATATTTTCTTTCCCCAACTAAAATCTTCCAGCTTTGGCAAGGAACAGAAGGCAAACTGTGAACTACCAGGAACCTGATGGCTTTTTCTGTCTTCATGAACATACATGCCCTGTCTGTACAAAAAAATAAACCTGACCATGCTTCAGGATAGTATAAACACACACCCTACAAAAATACACTTACACTGATCAGGAACAAAAAAATTACAAGAAAACATATTGTTTTACATTGCCTTAAAAAACACTATTGAAAACGTATTTCATAAAAAGATACATTTATGAGTACAGGATATGATCAAAAACCAAATGAGAATGAGGGTTGGGAAGGAAGTGAAGCTCAAAGAGTGATGTTACATAGCTGCCAGGCTCAGATATGCCAGTCCCTGGGAGACACTTTCATTAGCAATAGGGAAGATGCTGGCTGTGGAATAAACATGAAACTTGATCTGATGATCTCTTGCCTTGATACCACATAGACCGCTGCTAATTATGAAGCTGCCTGACAAGCAAATAGTGCTCCATATTTATAACAACAGACAAAATCAGCCAATTTGTCATCTTAATGCCTGATATAACTTTGAATTTTTCATAAAAGCAGCAAGGAAATTAGGACCAGAGTTTACAGTTAAAAAAATAGAGGGGAACATATTTCTCTGGATTCCCAAAGGCCTTGGCATTTTTCCCTCATCCCACAATACTTCTTCACTCTGGCCTCTGCAGAAATTACTTTCTACTCCTTCAGTCACAGAGATTTGGAGGTTCTCACCCACAGTAACAGCAAAGCAAGGCAACACAGTGAAACCAGTCTGCTGTAAAACCAGTGTGAAGAAACAATGAACTGGTATCATCCAGAATTATGTCCTCACTTTCATTTGTTCCCATCCTGGGTAGGCAATGGGACTTTATGTGAACAAAGGCAAATAAAAGGACATGGAACCAGGAGATGTGTCCTCACTTGAATATTAAACAAATGAGTATCAGCCAGCCACAAATGGGGGGTTTTCAGTCCTCCTTGCTTTCACAGAAACACAGGCAGCATGCACAGAAGCAGTGCAATACTAGAGGTGACTTGCTCACTTTACACACAAAAAACTTATTTGAACAGACACATGCTGAATAGAATATACAACATAAAGCTTCTAAGCTATATGTGACCCACTTTTGCAGATATCTACTGCCTCTGAGTGCTCAGTATCACATTAACATAAATGCCATTAAGTTTTGGCCCTGTATCATCTTTATTTTTTATAGATACATAATTATTGAGAAGAGGCTGTTAACTTTTTATGGACTTTAAATATAGTCTATCAGTTCTCTCTATCACACTTTGTTTAAGGATTCACCCAGCAGAACAATTGTGTTGCTGCCACATTGCTTAACTTTACAAAAAAACATGTTTCTGTTTCATGGAATGAGGAGAGATTCACTGCACCCTCTCAGGTGCACAGGCACCAGGTACACACAGAAATTGGTACTGACTCATCACGGACATGGGCACAGCCAAGCCTTTAATTTGAGAAAGCTTGGCGCCTACTTTTAATGTATGTTATAACCTCAGTAGTTCTGCAACATCATAAAAATAATAAAGAGCAATGTCCCATGTCTAGAAACAGAAATTATTTCTATCGGAATTTATGCATCCAGTGTAATTAATTCCTATTTTTTAGGGGTTTCTTAACCAGGAAACAGTCATTCAGTTCCAGCAGAAGATATTTTAAAAGCCTTTTTTCCAGTTTTGAAAAAAATTTGAATTTGCTGTTCCATCTGATGATGGGATGGAGCAGAACTTTGCAGAGTGTTTAAGCACATTTCGATCCCATCATTTTATCTGGTGTGCCCAAAAGAGACACTCAGCATAATATTTCACATGTCCAAAAGATGAAACAAGGTCTCAACTACAATCTATTCATTTTTTTTTTCTTTTTCTCACAAAATAGAGAAGAATTACATTAGTATATATTGTGCACAGACAAGCTTACCTGAGATTTCCCTCTTGATATGGCCAGAAAATCCTTCTTGGGGGAAAATGAACATGTTGGATGCTTTAAAAAATAACTAAGTATTTTAGATGGTATTTTACTTGCCACCACCTCCCCGAAACTATTATTTTTCCTGCTGGGTTTAGTAGCTGAAATACCTCAGTGTTTTCACTGAGCATTACCATGTTTACAATAAAAAGAAAGCCCTACGGGAGTCTCATTTGATTTCATTGCACTGTTTATAAATTAACAAGAAATGGAGACTGTTCTGAATGGCAGAGACAAAGAGAAGATACATACACACTGGGAATTCTGTAATGGCAAAAACAAACTCATCTCTGATGATAAACAAATTCCTGACCAGAGACGTCTGGTTTGGCCAAGGCCTCTGAAACCAAGACATTATGAGGGGTCATGGTGTGGTGTGGGCTACTGAGACAATGACAGAGGTTAAATCTTGCTGATGAATTCTCACTTCACTGATTGCACTTTCTGTTGCTACCTGTGGAAGTGATTGGAAGCAGTAGTGAGCTGTAACTTCCTTGAAGGACTGCATTCTCATTGGTTTCGTTGTGCTGTGTTGTAACTGCTGAATCAATATTGTGGTGGTGATGCAGCAGAACTGATGCCAGCCATCAGAAATGCCACTGCTCAGCCACAGCACTGTTCCTTGTGAAACACGGAGAGCAAAGAGCCACAGGGCATGAGAACTTGTCCAGATTTTGTAACACTTGAGCACCTACTGTGGAGCTCCACTGGACAACACCACCACCAACACAGCATTTCCTTAACCTGTGCTTCCCACCCAACCATCCTCTAAACACATCTCTTTTCAAGGCGTTGTTTAAGGAGGCTGCTGGCTATGCACGGTGTCCCCAAGTACCAAAGACTTTAATATTTTGTTCCTTAAGGCTTTGATAAAGTGGTCCTGTGGCCTCAGTTTGTGAGGGTTTTGTGATTGGAAAAACACCCTCAAAATTTTGTGGCGTTTCCATTTATCCTGAAACACAAGTTAACTCCCTTCTTTAGCACATAAGCAACAGCTACAACTCCTCACAGAGCCATCAGAAGAGATAAAATAGATAAAGGTCCTCTTGACTTAAACATGTGTTGAAGTAGTCTTCTGAACTGGGGTATGAATGGTGAAAAAACCTAATTGCATGAAACCTAGCTGCAAGTCTTCCCGCAGTGATAAGGTTTGGACTATTATTTTCATTAATAGACACAGATTTCAATTGTCTTTAATCCTCCAGCATGTTGAAGAATTAAAAGTTTAATGTAAATGTTTGGTGTGAAACAGAATTGAGGAATTTGTGGTGAATTATTTATTCAGCTAATTTAGCCTCTTTTTCTGTTAATGAATTCTTTGCTTTTTTTATAAGTGCATTTGTTATTCTAACTTGTTTGACAAAAGATTTGTGTGAATCTGTTTCAGCTGGTGGTTTGTGAACAAGCTGCTGACAAGGCCTCTCTTCCCCTCATAGATGCTGGAGGTTATAGCTGATGAACTGGGCACCTGAGGCTCCTGGTGTTACTGTTGTCCCCAGACTGGTGACTAATGCTTTTCAAGTAGACGTGTGGGAATTTGTGCACAGAGGAATGGGGCTGCATGGTAGGATGAAGATTTAGAGAGAGGGACGAAGCTGCCCTTACCTTGCTTTCTGGTCAGTCAATGCTCAGTCCCATCTTACTTTCAGAGCTGGTCAGGGTAGGCTACACCTTCATAAGCAAAACAATTTTTCAAGCATGCTACCTCGGCCACAATGCTATTGCTACATTTCAACAAATTAAAGGATATGAGCAGAGAGTTCCAGCTGCTCAAAAGCTACAAATATAAAGTAATTTAGAAGCCTTTGACAGAGGCAGAGAGGCAAGAATTTCTGATAAAGACACAGCTGCAAACAGCTTCGAGCCTTGCAATAACACAAGGAACGTGTATCAATTTCTGTCGCTGCAAACATCGACTGCTGAAACTTAATACCAACCTCGCCTTCGTGATGATGAAGAGATGACATTTCCATTTTATTGATCTCACAGAGATGCAGTGCAGGCAGTGTCAAAGGGAGCTGGGTACAGGGGAGCACAGCCCATGTCCATGTACAACAGGTGTGTCCTGAGCCCACTATGTGGTTTGGTCACCAGGAGACTGGGACAAGGAAAATCTCTTGGAGGGCTACACATGCAGCTAAAGAAGAGCTACAAGATTCCAGTGGAAAACCAGACTTAACTAAAAGATCATTTTTGGCTCTCACCATGAAGAAGACGTTTATATTCAAATAGAATCATAGAATGCTTCGGGTTGGAAGCGACCTTGAGTGGGAAGGTAACCTAGTCCAAATTGCCTGTCATGGGTAAGGGCATCTTCAACTAGATCAGGTTTCTCAGAGTCCTGTCCACCCTGGCCATGAATGTTCCCAGGGATTTGGCATCCACTACTTCTCCTGGCAATCTTTTCCAGTCCCTCACCACTCTCACAGACAAGAATTTCTTCCTAATTTCTAATCTAAACCTGCCCTCTTTCAGCTTAAATCCAGTCCCTCTTTTCCTATCACTGCTGCCTTTGGAAAAAGTCCCTTTCATTTTTCTTGTAGGTCCCCTTTAGGGACTGGAAGACTCCCCTCAGAGTCTTCTCCAAGCTGAACAATCCACTCCCTCAGCCTTTCGTCATAGCAGACATGCCCACACGTGTGTATTTAGCATTTATGGCACAGTATATCACAGTAACATACCTTAAGAAAAGTTGCAGCAGCTGAGCTCCTTTGGTCTTTATGAAATGACAAAACATGAAAGTAAAGTTTTAAGAGGTACTAAGTGCAGATGATCTTAAATGCTGGGCAGAGTAAAATTATCATCAGAGGGCACAACACTTGCTCTTCAAACAACACATTCAGAGGTCTCTGTTATTCAGATATTCTGATTTTCGGCAATAGGAAGTGCTGGGCTTGTCTTGGTGGTTAATTGCAAGGTCCAGCAAGACCTAGTTTACAGCACTTTTTTAATTGCATCACCGTATTTGTCACATATATGGTATCAAAGTTGCTGGCGCTGTTATTTTTTATTTTCTTTCTACAAGTTGATGATGTGTGAATAAAAGTGCTTCAGTGCTTTTAACACTGTCCAAGTCATGAAACAGAACACAAAAATATTTTCAGCACATAAACTGAGGAAGGACCAGGAGCTGTTCATAAACATGTGCCTTTAATTTTGTTTCTGTCATACACTCCCCTTACACTTTACAAGGTGATTTTATTCACAGAGTTAAATTGTTCAAAGGCACCCAACAAGATATCAAGGGGGAGGGAGGTTAATGTGCATTTTTCATGTTTGGTTTCTGCTTCAGGGGGGAGCTGCATTCCTCCTGTTGGAGTCTTCACTGAGCTCCTGTCAAGTCAAAGTCCCAAAAGCAAGGAAGAGAGTAAGGATTGAAGCATATTCCATAGATAAAAGTTAGTCATGGAGTACTTTTTACTGGAAAGTTTTGACTGTATCCAAAACAGAAAAAATTTTGGTTTCCTTCATAAAAAGAAAATGCTGTGAATTTTCATTTTATAGTGAAGAAAACATTTAAGTCAAATGAAATGTTTCACTTGGCCACAAATTAAATTTTTCAGGTTTTTTTTCTATTTGCCTAAGAATAGAAAAAGTTTCTTCAGACCAAGAAGACTTTTTCTCTCCAATATTGCAATGCAGCCAGCCAACTGAAAAGTCAGTTATGTGCATAGCTTTAGATAAAAGTAGCAACTTTTGGCTTTGCTGTGCTACAGAGTGAAAAATGAGAGAGATTTCATTTTTCCTGCATGCAGGCAGAAAACAGCAGTATCATTTTCCACTCCTTTAGCTGGGGCTTCTGACTCGGCAGAGAAATACTCTCACATAAGCTGTGGCAGAAACATCATCCCACAAGACAGAGAAGTGACCTGCTTTCAGAGGGACCCATCAGACCAGCAGATCATCTGCTGGAAGGAAAAGGAGGCACAGCTCAAGGGAGACAGTGACAGAAGCAGGCAAATGGAGACCAGATGGATGATGGAGTGTCCATAAGAAGAACAGCAGCAGGGGATGTGAGCCCAGCAGCAGCAAAGGCAATTGTCTGGGATGGCCAGTGTATGACAAATCCTAGCATGGAACCTTTACTGGTTCCAGTGCTGGACTGTCACACTCATCTTGCTGATGCCTCCCCCAGATGGAGGGAGAGCTATCAGGCAACCCAGGGCCTCTGGCCTGAGAAGATGTGAAGGTACCTCGAGCCCTTATCAGCACCACTGTCCTGCACACAGACCTGTAGCAATAGACGAGAGGTTGTGATACCAAAGTGGCTACTGGCAGACGCATTCCCAGAGAAAACTTGATCCTCTCTGCAAGATCTGGTATGCCAGAGTCCTGCTTACCTTCCGAGTAGATGTATAGGTTGCATCTATTGCTGGTTTTTTCTATCATGCAACTTTTCTTTTGCTGGAAGATGATTTGAATTCCTAAAATCCATCCAGGGCAGGCAAGCTGTGAATGACCAGTAAGGCTCCTGCATGTCCATGGAGACACCCATCTGTCCAAGACACTGGATTCCATCCTGCTATCCAGTGGCTGACATAGCACTGTGTGATGATGGTGAGGCATCCTTTTCAGTGGACATGTATTCTTGCCTGGGCAGAAGAAAATTTTGGACATTTGGGAGCCAATTGCCAACTCCTGCCAGCTGCTATGCATGGCTTCTATAATTTCAGGTGTATTGGCAGCAAAAATGATTGCAAGGTGCTATCTGTTAATTTGTCAACATCACATTTCCTAGCCACAGATGTGTCCTGAATGAACTTAGCCCTGGGCTGGCACAGCCTCCCTTGTGTGGGTGGCATGACATAGGCAGTGGCCATAACTTCTCCAGGGTGTCCAGAGTAGTTTCCAGTCCACATATCTCTGCATCAGACAAGAATCACACCATGCTTTGTGTCATCCATCCTGATTCAGACACTCCAGTCCACAGCCAGGAAACCTGCTGGGTGCACAGCCGTAGCTGTGGTCAAGGACAGCCCTTTCCATGCAGTCTCTAGCACACACCTCCTCACTGCAGCAAGCTGCCTCCACCTCCTCTGATCACAAGCCAGGGTGGAAACGCCCTCCTGCTCTGGCACTACCCTGTGCATTCCGCTTCCCCGCAGCCAGGAGTGTCAGGAGCTCGCCCCACAATGCTTTGTGTAGGGGCAGGAGCAAGGAGGAGGCATGGCATGCATGCCATCAGGTGGGCATGCTCACAGAAGGGAGCTTTCCTGCACCCAGACCCAGAGAGGTCCCACACCTCACAGTAAAATACCCCCATGGGATCCCCTGCTCTTGCCCCTTGAGATCATCAAGTCTGCACCCTCTATAAACCCAAGTACCTGTAGTGGATTGAGTGGGAACCAAGTGCAGCTCAGCATCCAGGCCCAGGCTAATTCTGCAGGGAATATATTTTCTTTTGAAGGTCCTGACAGAAGCCATAAGCCCCTGCTCTACCTCAGAGTATCTTCCCAGTGGCTGCATTTTCCTCAATGTTCAAAGCTATCCCGGTTTTCCTTAACAGCTCTCTAGAAGCATGAAAAGGAGGACCTCCCTGTCTTGAAATCTGAGAGGAGAAGGCAAGACTCTTTCAGGCTGTGCTATGCTTCCTCAGGAATCCAAATCCTTGAAGAGGTGATTTTTAAGCCAGTCAAGACTTAGTTTCTGAATTACGTTGTGTAAGGTACTCAAAACATAAAAGTGTCTCTCTAATGTGCCACTACAATGAGTATGTTGAGTACAATATTTGCAATAATTTATCAGGAGGCCAGTTGAGCTGATAAAGCCTGAGACAACTTATGAAAATACCTAAAAAGGAAAATTTATATTTTTTTCCAGTCATGGATATAATAAGCATATTTTCCTAGGCATGGTCTGCAATTCCTGCCTCCCTATAAAATGAATGTGTTTCCCCAGTTAAATGTATAGCACTAGCTGAAGTGAATGGGGTGTGTGTTTGCTTTGTTTTTCTTATTAAATATAGATTTGTGGTCAATCAGGAGTTGTAAAAATATTACTGAGGTGGTTATAGCCAATAATATTTTCCTTTGATAATTTTATTGCCCTGTGGTCAAAACATGAGTGTCTGGAGTGTGAAAGGAAGCAGAATCTGATTCTGCATGCCATTACCAACTTGCTGGTAATTAAAAAACTGAAAAGTCAACAAAAAAGTGCAATGTATTCTCACTCTAGCTGTTGCTTCAGTAGTCACTGCCAGCCACAGAGATTTGCAGGCTAAACCTCACCACTGGCACTATTTTCCCTTCTCTTTCCCCCTTGTCCTCCCTTTATCCCAGCAATACCCAGTTTTTTCCCTGACCTGGAAGAAGCCATCACCAGAGATGAATATCACTTTACAATTATCATTTTATCTATCACCTGCATCTGGCCAAGGCAGGGAAACGCTATTTCACAACAAAAAATTTCTTGGTTAATGGGAGATTTCCCTCCCACTCCTTGGAGCACTGGCTGCCTCCATCCACCCCTTTGCTTTGTACCAAGCTGCTTCCTGTGTCCCCACCGTGCTGTGGCACTGCTGGAGCTGGCAGCCACCCACTGCCCCATCCTGGGGTGCTCCTGCCAGGGCCACCCACTCCCCACTGTCCTGACAATGATCAAGCCCCATAGGGATAACCCCAGCCTTGGCTGATCCATGACCAAGCTGCCCACGCCAGGCTGGCAGCATGGACATGGGGTGTGTGGAAATGGGTTCTGCACTAGTAATGAAATAGCAGGAAGCACATCCACAAGGGGTATAGCACAAGGGCTGCTCTTCTCCAGAGATGTCAGCAGAGAACATGCAAAGGTCTGCAGGTGGACTTTGGAACTACAGAAAAGACAGAATAAGATGGCCACTACCCTTTAGGATATAGCAAAGCCAGTTATCTGAGACTGGCACTTCTCCTTTGTCCCCTGACTACAAAAACTGATATGCTGGAGAAGACTAGATGTGACAAAATGCTTAGAGCTGGAGAGACACAGTGATAGCCCAGCACCCTTTCCTTTCATGGGCTTTGTGGCCACCATGTATAGAATCTGCAGGCTTATGCTCCAGGTTGTTAAAAATGGTTCATTTGTCTGAAATATGGAACTCTGAAGTTTCCAGAAAGGAAAATACACCTCAAAAATGACAGGTTTTTTCTCCCTGTAATGACTTGAAGATGTTTCAGCATTGGCCTTAAGAAGGAATCTTCTCTCATGATGGACTGAGTGGCCAGACTTCACCAGTATAATTTTTTTAATCCTTTTTGGCTTCTTTACCAAGCAACAGCAACTAATGTAGCAAAAGTGCTGCCATCCCAGCCAAGCCATCCCACTACCGTCCTCCTGACAGTGCCTCAGCTCACACACATTAGAGAGATGAACTTTCACCCTGGTAACTGCCTGGATGACATAAATACCACCCCAACCCCACAAAATGATCTTTTCTGCTAGTCTGAGACTGGGAATTCCTGGGTGGTGGGCTCACAGAGGTGGGCTCTCCCCCCAACCCCACTGAGTGCCCTGCAAGCCGCCCCAGGGCCCTGGGGTATTTTTGCCTCCCCTTCATTTTCTGAGGAGAGCAGATGAAATCCTCTTCACTTCTGTTAAACAGAAGATGGGGTATGAACAACCCCAATTCATGAGGCAATTTGTCTCTGCCATTATTAAAGACTGCATATACTTATTAGATTACATATAATACATACCAATATGTGCACGAATACATGGTATTAAAAAGAAACAAAAGCTTTTAGTCCTGTCTGAGCATCTTTATGCAGTGCCTGAACACAACATTTTGAAATACAAAGGTACAAAGCTTTTCTTTTTTTTCTTTTTCCTGGGGGAGAGCATGAGGCAATAATTATATTCCCCATCTTTTTATCTTTTTTTTTTTTCCAGAAAGAATGTATTTAAAAAAAAGGAGAAAAAAGTGCCAGCATCGTTTCCTCCCACACACTTTTTCTGTTTTTACCTCTTCAGAGTTTTGGTGGAAATAAAATAGAATCCAATTATAAAATTGAGAGAAAAAATTGATTTGTCAATTGAAAAAATGTTAACACTTGCAGAAAATTATATAGGCATTTTCTATTTCACTTTTTTTTAAAAAAAATCAGGACATTCTGAAGAAGTTGAAGTGTTATTCTGAAGTATTTCAGTTTTGTCAGCTCACTATTTTTCAACAAACACGTTTTGAGTCAAAAATTGTCAATCTCCTTTTCCACGCAGATCCTTTTGCGACTACCTCTCAGCATCTCCTTACACCATCATCTGGCAGCTTCTGGGCCCACAGTGAAGATCATTTACCTGCTAGCAATTTTCAGCAAATTGGGTCTTTTTCCTCATGCACCCTACAGCAAAGGCAAGAGAGGGAGCAAGACCCTCTTACTTCACCCAGCATCTCCCCATGTCGCCTTACTGGACCCTGCTTTTTCAAAGGCATTTGTGGATAAGCAGAGGTGACCTGAGACAAGTGACAGACTGCTTTCTTCAGCAATTATGGAAACATCTCTTTTGGTGGAGATTTTTTGGTGGGTTTTTTTCCTGGCATTGCTGGGGTTTTTTCTGGGTTTTGGTGGTTTTTTTTTTTTTTTTTTTTTTTTTTTTTTTTTTTTTTTTTTTTTTTTTTTTTTTTTTTTTTTTTTTTTTCCATCCCAAATAT